>BSBK01006436.1:505000-519715 GCA_027943335.1 Chamaecyparis obtusa | reverse complement strand
AGATATAAGTTGTATTTTATATAAGCATTATTTTTATAACAAACAAATAGTGTTTGTGTTCAAATATTGGTCCATTTGTGTTGGATATAAAAGTTACAATAACAAATATTTATGGTTACTTGTAGGTGTTTGATCCATTTAAATTGTATATAAACTAGACATGTTATTTTGATACGTGTTATTTTGATGAGTTGGATGATGATTCACACCTTCAAACCATAGTTGTGATTAGATAAATATCCATTTTACATTTATAAAAAATAAAGATCTTACAATGTTCCATGTAAGGACTACATATTGATGAAGTTAGACCATACACTCCTAGTCCCTCCCCCCTAAGAGAGCTTTCAACTTTATTCAAAATCATTAAGATACTTTGTTATATTATAATTAATATTAAATTATGATAATTATATGCATATATTAATATAGTTTACTTTATATTTCTATTGCACATTTTACAAAAGTAAAAAAGCATATTAAGTTTAAATTATTATATCATTATATATTTATTTTATATTATTCTAATATTCTATATTATTATATTATAATAAATATTAAATTATAATAATTACGATGATTATATATTCATTTGATCTTATATTTTATATTCTTATTATTATACTTTTATTTTTTATTCTTACTAAACTTTAAAAAAATATCAAGAACAAATTATTATTATTATTATTATTTATTAAATGAAAAATCAATTATTCATTTTTGGACTCTTTTATTTAAACATAGAGTTTTACAATGTCCATATCATTTGTACATTTACAATAATATAAAATAGTTGTCTTACATAGTTAGAGACAAAATACAAAAAAGATTTGGCCCTCCCATGATTAAGTTTAATTTATTTAGGTAGTGACAAATGTTTATGTTAGATGGTCTTATAATTGTATTTGGTGGTCTTATAATTGTATTCTGATGGTCTTATAATTGTATTTTGACATGTAATAAAAAAAATAAGTGTCACATAGTGAATAGTACTTGTCTTTTAGTTTAATAATCAATTGTAATTATATTGTGAAATATAATTAAAATTTTAATAAATTTATTATATTTTATTAAGTATAATTATATTTAATATAAATTAATATAATTATAATTATTATAATAAAAAAATTATAATTAATTATTGTGACTAATTTTACTTATCATTTTAGTTTACTTAATATAAAGTGAAACATTAGAAAAAAACATGTAGAATTATTAAATTATTATATATATTATGATCACTATTTTTAGTCAAAAATTGATATTTAAATAAATTTTAAAAAAATAAAACTATTATAAGATTTTGAATGATTGTAAGTGGATAATTCTAAAATAGTATTAGTGACTATCAAATTTAAACCTTAAATTAGATGGTTGATTGGTATGTGGGTAGTAAAGGAAAAACTGTTTAAGATTTAAAATATCTTGTGTTGGTTGTAGTTGATTTGGGTGAAATATCTTGTGTTGTGCTATTTTGAATGTTGAATGATTTGATTCAAACAAGAGTACATAGAAAAAAAAAATTAAAAATAATATTTTAGGTTATTTTAGGATTAAGTTGTAAAAATAGATTTGAAGTTTTATTTTATTTAGGTAGTAATAAATGTGTATGTATGATGGCCTTATAGTTGTATTTGTATATTTCTATCATAAAACACAAATCAATTTAAGGCCATTAAAAATTGTGAAGATTTAGAAAAAAAATTTGGAAAAACTCATGCACACACACACACATATAAAATTCAGAAGAGATACCAACAACCTCGAATGAGGCTCTACCAAGCCAAAAAGCCTGAGAAAAACAACTTAGGTTGAAAACAAAGAAGCAATACAGAAAGAAACAAATCAACTGAGACATTTAAAGCTAAAGAATTTGTGGAGAAACCAATTACAATAAGAAAAAAAATTACTATTCTCCAAGAATGTAATGTTGTTGTAGTTCTCCTTCAAGGCTTTAGAAAGAGTAACCTACTACAAGATAATATTAGAAAAATAAACCATACATAATCACTTATGTTGGAGGAAAAACACTAGAAAAAATGGCTTACATTGAAGCAAGCAAATACATGATACATTATTATATTATGAGAATAATGCAGGCCTAGAAGAGCTGATTTCCAGTTTAACATTTTTGCTAAATGTGATATGCTTTGATATTTGGAAAATAAATATTAATGAATCATTTTCAAAAAAATGTTTTAAAGAGGGTGACTATCAAATTGAGACCCTAGACTAGTGAAGGTTGATTAGTACATTAAAAATAGAGATTTCATTAGTGCCACAAGATGTGCCAAAAGGTGTGGTGTTTATGGAAGGTCTATAAAGATTTTATTTCATTAAAAAGTGAAATAGCCATTTATATCTTTTAGGGCTTTTATATTAAGGTCATCTAATGGTTTCTTAAATAAATATATATTAAAAAAATAATGATTTTTTATAAAATTAAAATATTGTAAAAGAAAATTCTCCTCTATATTTATCTAATTTTAAAGTAAAATCTCAAAAAAATGAAATATCTTCTATTGAAGTCAAGTAAACTAAAAATCCATCTTGGACCTAGTTCCATTAGCGAGAACTCTCTATGGTAAAGCACAAGTGTGGTCCCAGATAAAAAGTTTACCTCACACACTATAGTTTATAGGGGGTGCTATACCTAATTCCTACAGTCTAAAAAACCTCTAAGTGTAGAATGGAATTTCCAACCCTACCTTATTATAACACACTAAAAGCATGACAAAAAAATAATTGATATTTTTCATAATAATATTTCAATTAATCTTACAACGTTTATTTTCTAAATGCCAAACACATAACTTTTTATATTATTAAACACTAAAGTCTTATGAAATTCCAATCTAAATATATGATCTTATAAAAAATGTTTACAATTTTCTAAAAATATTTAATAATAAAATGATTTCATTAATTTTATTTTATAAATGAAACAACATTAAAAAATTATTCTCATTTTTTAAAAAATTAATGATTCTATAACTTTTTCAACACCAATAAATATCATAAAACTGTGCATACCTTTTAATAGTATAATAACAAGATTCCCATACTAATAATACCAATAAATATTATAAAACTATACATACCTTTTAATAATATAATAACAAAATTCCCATACTAATAAAACAAATTTTCAAGCAGCACCATAAAAAACAATTGCTAAAAATTCCAAAACCAATCTCATATTTTGAAAAAGCATATTCTAATTATCCTTCACAAATTTTCCCTACCTCATAACAACATATTTAAAGCCCATTTAAAGGCGAAGGTTGGCCTAGAACGAGATTCTTTTTCTTTTTAATAATGTGCCAAGTGAATAGAATATATAATATGTAGGTATCAATCTTCTTGAAGCAAAGAATAATTAGTCCAATTAGCATTTTAGTTGTGCTATGACATTGACGCAAAAGGAGAAAAGTATTATTATTTTTCTTTTAAAAATTATTTATTTATTCTCTAGTCAAGGGGAGGGGTTTGTTGACAGGTCGAGTCATTATAACAATTTTGTGCTTATAATATTTAGTCTTGTCACATATTTGTACTATATATTATATTGAAAAAATCAAATGTTAGTCAAAATAAATCATATTTGAACACATGAGAACTTATGAATGTTATATATGAAAACATAAATAAATTCATTAACAAGTAAAAGAAATATTTTCTTGTTTGAAATAAAATATTATATCTATCATATGTCATTTATGATGCTAAGACATTTATTTAAACAAATATTTTTGTAAGGGTGAAAAATATTATTACTATGTGTAACTATTAAGGTAGCAATGTACATGCATGGGAGAATTTCATATTATTAATTTGTCCTATCACACATATAAATGGTGAGCACAACAGATATCTTGAATTTTTCCATGAAATGTGGAAAAGTGTGTGTGTGTGTGTGTGTCTATATATATATATATATATATATATATATATATATATATATATATATATCTATATATATATATATATATATATATATATATATATAGATATATATATATATATATATATATATATATCTGTGTGTGTGTGTGTGTGTACATGTATCTATATGTATGTATACACACACACACACACATATAGATACATACATATACATACATATGTGTGTGTGTGTGTGTGTAAGGACACTTCACTTGCATGGTGAGTCACATCTCCAAATCTTAGTTGTAATCCATTTTACATTTCTAAAAAAGCTATGGTCTTAGATATTCCATGTAAGGGCCACATGTTGATGAAGCTAGCCCACACACTACTAGTCCCTCTCCTTTATGAGAGCTTTTGACTTTATTCAAAATCATTAAGAAACTTTATTTTTCAATAAACACCACTCTTACATTAAAATCTTTCTAAGATTAGATTCGCATGAGTTTAAATTTGATGGTTGATATGTATTAAAATTATTTTTAAGTGCATATATACTAAAATTCTTATGGATTTGACTATGCGTGTTTTTTGTTGCCAACATTTCAGATCAAACTCTATGATCCATCATCAAGGCAGAATGCTAGAGAAGAGAAGTGACATAGAGTTTGATCTGAAATGTTGACAAGAAAAAGCATACATAGTCAATCAAGCGATGTCAGTCCTTGTCGCAACTAGCATTTATGCAGCAACTGTGAGGGGACAGGATCTCCATTGGAGTTGACCCCCTATTGTTTTAGGATATGCATTGGGAGAATTGGGCAATGTCGCCATGCTTTGACCCGTGTTATGGTGTGGTGTCGATAGGAATGGGGGATATTTTGTGCAACCATGCATGCCTTGATTTGTCTGGTACAATATCAAGAACAATGGAGGGAGGGGTGTGCTACTGCCTAGTAAAGATAGGCAACAAATTTCCAAGAAGGTTTCCTTTGCCGATGTCATAGGATTTGAGTGGCCCTCACACAATGAAAAATGATGACTGCAAGGATTCATATCTAATCATATGATGTAGAGGAGTAACTTCAAAGGATTTGAAAAGGGTGAGGCATTTGGGGTGGGAGCAAAATATTTTGGGCATGACGAGAAGTGACAAAAAGATTGTTTGTGGGAAAAGGAGAATAGCCCTAGGTTTCTGTCGAGTGAGGCTATTATGAAGGGAAGGGGCAATGATGGTTGTGGTAAAGAGTGGATTAAACCCCTCAAAGAGAGGCTAGTGGTACACTTTGAAGGAGAAATTGAAGAAGAGGTGGCTAAAAATGAGCAATTTTTCAGAGAGAGGGGATTGATTGGGAGATTTAAAGGTTTCTAGCTGAGTCTTGGTGATTTGCATAGATGGATATTGATAAACTAGAGCTCCATTGTAGATGGAGAAGTGCAAATATAACTTGGAGCACAAGGGTTTTTTGTAGTGGTTTTTGACAACATGTAGAAAAAGGAAGAAAATATTGTGTGAATCTCACTAGTGCTAGGAGAACGAATATGTTTTGCTTCTGAAGCCTTGGTATTCAACTTTCAACCCGGTATCTGAATCTTTTGATAAAATTATAGTATGGGTAAAACTCCCAAATATTTTTCTTCCATTTTGGTGTGATTCTTTCTTTGAGGCTATTGGGAATACTTTGAGTAGATTCTTAGGGGTTGACGAGGGATCTCAATACTTTTTGCATACTACCTTCACTTGTAGTTTGGTCAAAATGGATTTGTCAAAAATTCCTCCCGCTGATCTTTCTTTAAAATTGGCAAAAGAGGCTTGGGTGAAGTCTGTGGAGTATGAAGGAATCTCATTTAGGTGCAGAAAACATTATCAAACCAAGCATGTTGTAGCCAATTGCACAAAAAAGAGTTCTCATAAACAAGCCACTTTGTGGAAGGAATGTTCCTCTCAGATGTATAATATGGAGAAAATGAATAGTGAGATTGGTAAGGATTCCCTTGAGACAGGGTGTTGAGATTGTTAAGATGTCAGAATTTTTTTCATTAATGTCAAACCTTTGTACTAGATGGTTGCACCAGTTGGTTATGCTTCAGTAATATGTAGATTAGATCTATTATATACGACTTTTTTTGGTAATGGATTGTGTGGATGGATATCCTTGTCCTAATAATGATAATACATATGTTTGGTACATCCATGATATCCTATGAATGGAAATGTATGAGGTTTTGGATGGATATAATTGGCTATTATGTTTTAGAGCTCTATTGGGTATCTCTATTACCTAGAATTTCATCCAGTATATCAAAAGTTTTTGGTATAGCAATTTTGGAGGTTCTATTTGGTTCTATCCATTGGTTTGTTCATAATTTTTGTAGATCAAGACATGGTCTTGGTTGCGGCATTCTCATCAGCCCCACAATATAATTATCTTTTGGTGTTTTCAATATGTAATGTGCTTATCTTATATGTGAACTATTTTTAGGTCATATGATAGTGTGGTACAAAGTTCTCATGTGTATGACCTATCTTGTAGGTCTGGTGCTAGCATGTTGAACTATATTGAAATATCTTTTGTATTCAAGCCAACATGTTTTGTTGCTAGGCCGACATATGTATTTTTTTCATTAGATATGTATATAAAGAGAATATATTAATATCCAACTGAATGAGAGTGCAAGTATGTTGAAGGTGGTATGATGCAAGCATGATTATGTGAATGAATACTCAGTGGTGAAGTGTGTGAGAAGAAATAAGAAGTGCAAAGGGTTTTGAGAAATCAGAGAGAAGGTTGGCATTCAATTTTGCAGAAGGTTGGTGTGTGCGTGTTGGAAAAAGATATCTAACCGAATCTATTGCAATCATTTGTTGTTGTTCTACTAGTTGGAACTATTTCATGTAGATACAAATGTAACTTTATCATTCACTTTTTTCCTATAAGACATATTTGTAATATATCTTTTTGTATCAAGGCACTTAGCCCAAACAATAGTGAGCCTACCTGCACTGAGAAAAGTGATAATGAGCCCTTGTAAAAATCACCTTAATTGGTGTCACCTTAACCAATGTCACCTTAACTGGTGCTTTATTCGTGAGAATAGTTTCTCTATGGTTTTTCCCATCTTGGGTTTCCACGTTAATTCTGGTGTTATGGTGATTATTGTTTGTGTAATTTCAAGTTCTTAATTATTTTAAATATCTGAATGGTTTAAGGTTTTACCAAATCAATTAAGTTTGTGAAAAGTATTTCCAAATAACTGATTCACCTCTCCCCCCCCCTCTCAGTCGGCCTATTCAACATAGAGATGGAAAAGGATGTTGAAATTGTCTCAGAGTCTACCTTGTCTAGAATTGGCCAACAAGCTTTTAAGATTAAAACCCCCAAAAATGATTAACATAATTGTTTTGAGGCCTGAGATAGTGGAAGAGAGGATGAGTTGAGAAGTATCCCACATCATGATACATGGGGGAATTTTGATACTCTTGTATGGCTTCAAGAGGAAAAAAAAGTCAAAGTAAAGCTGGTGCCACTGATGGTTCTAGTTCTGATATTGTCATAATATTGGAAAGTGATTGTTTTGATCATAGAGGGGATGGGAGAAACGTAAGTGAAGATTTTGTGTAGTGGAAAAAGGAGGTGACAAAGTTGGAGGAAGGATGGTAGGTTGTGAAAGGAAAGAAGGAGAAAAATCAAAACATGGTGGAGCCTTCGACATGATCATTTGCTCACACTCTAAAGATGGATCCACAAGGGAGGCTTAGTTATTTGACTGGTTCTTGGGCCTCGTCCTGGATAGAGGGAATTTGGGGGGGGTGGTTCCCTTTTGTAACTACTCCTAGTTCGGGCTAGGCTAAATCTCGATATTAATAAAATTAATATTTTATCGATTAAAAAAAACATACGTAGTCAAATTCAAAAGCATTTTAGTATTATTATGGAGTGTGGAAATTTTATGGATTTAAGTGTCTATATAGTTTTAAATGTTAAAATAAATCATATATATTAGCATATTATATTTTAAATTTTTATTTTTATTTTTATATTATCATATTTATATTTTAAAAAATTATGTAGACAATAGGAAAGATATTGTTATGAAAATAATTATTTTATTTGTCCATTATTCTACTTGACAAGTAATTGTATTATTATATTATAATTAATATTAAATTATGATAATTATAATTATAATATACTTATATTATTATATTTCACATTATTCTTATTGTTATATATTTTTTAATTTCTATTGAACATTTCACAAAAGCAAAAAAATATTAAGACTAAATTATTAAATTATATTATTATTTTATAATATTCTACTTGAAAATTTATTATATTATTATATTATAATTAATGTTAAATTATGATAATTATATGATTATATATTTATATACTTATTATTATACTTTTGTATTTTTATATTCTGATTAAACTCTTTACAAAAAATTAAAAAAATTATGAATAAATTATTATTATATCAATTTTTTGATAGATAAAAGGCCTTGGCCAAATAAATTTTATTAATATTTAATCTACTTATAGACCGCTCACTAGGGGCACTAGTAGCAAAGAGTTGGCTAGAGAAAAGCTCTGGTCTAGCCCCAAAAAAGGAAAAAAAAGAAAAATTACATGCTTTTACAAACAACCTGTATGTGTTATATGGGTACAGATGAGGGAATAGTCCTCCTCATTTACAATCTAGTTATGCTGGAAACACTTTGGTTAAAAAAATAATTATACTTTACACTCCCTTTTTACATGAGTGAACAATGAACATTACATTTCTTTTCTTTACAAAAATTGACCCCTTTGACTATACTTTACATTCTTGAGCTATCTTGCGAAGTAGACCAGCACATTAGAGTGCATCTTTAAATAATATCCTAATTTTTTGGATAAGGACCTTGCATTACCACTTCCTTCTTTTGATGTGATCCTTCTTGAAACATTGAAGCAGATTTCATAAAGAACTTTGCCAATTTTTAGTATTTAATAGTTCAAAAAGGATCCATTCAATAAATAATAACATTCCTCCTAGAACCTTCCAAAGACTAACTACTATCTTGACCACTTTATTATATGAAAAGAGAAGAATGTAAAAAATTTTAAAATAGGGACTTAAGAGCACCATTACCATAATGTTTACCTAAATGTTGCTTCCCATAGATTTCCACTAATTCATTAATTCAAATAGTAGAATTCAAACCAACTCCCACTATAATTCATAATCTTGAAAGCACTCATGTATCCTACAAGTGCTTCACTACACAATCTCTAGTATACCAAGGATTAATAGCCATATATTTATCCCAAATTGAATTATAAACCCTGCCTAATGCAAAAAGCATTGATTCTGGAAACTAGGATAGCTACATGTAGAGGCAGGAGCAAGCACATCTTAATTGTATCCTTTTATTTAAATCCAATGTGATAATTATTTCTAATGATGAAAGTGTAATCAAGTGACAAAGGGGAAACTTGAGACAAAACTACTCAAATAATATACCCATAAAGCCAGAGGCATGGTATGGGCCTTAGTGGTCCATTTATTATATAAATCTCACAAAACTATGAGATAAATGCCAATTGTAAGTTGGTTAACAAATATCCTAAATATTTATTAATGATTGATTACTTGCTAAGAGGATTACTTCAAAATCCAAATAACATAATTGTTGTAACTAACTAAGCTTAGTGCCAAAAATAAAGGTCACTGAATCATGAAGTAGCTCCATCACACAAAATCTTAAGTAAAAAAAATGAAAATGAAAACCTCTCTCTCTCTCTCTCTCTCTCTCTCTCTCTCTCTCTATATATATATATATATATATATATATATATATATAGACATTATATATATATATATGTATGTATGTATGTATGTATGTATATATATATATGTATGTATGTATATGTATATGTATATGATGAACTACAACTGATTGAGAACCTGATTGATGAACTACAAGTGATTAGAGATCACCGAGCACTGAATTGATATGTAAGATAATTGAATCAGTCATTATGTTATCATTGATGTCAACTAGTTTTGACAGTACTTCTCATGTTAGTTGCAAATATCTAAACATCTATAAAAGAGGAGAAAAGATGAAGAATTGAGATATCTACATGGAGGAAGATGGATATGATAGATGAGGATAAGGAATACTCTTACTAACTTATTAATGAGTCTATGACTTCATATTGTTGACTTGATTATGTTACAGTAATCTATTATGAAGATAGAAGCAAAATGTTACAAAATAGTGTGGACGATTAATGAAGCATTCCAGTATACACCGAGCCAGTGTAGTGTATACTGAGCGACAATATCAACCGAGCTTGTGTCCGCCGACACATTTCTTTGTCAACCGAGTATGGACAAACGAACTAAATGATTAGTTTAGCCAACAGAAATTGATGAACTGTAAAGTGTATGATTACAAGGTGGAAAGATAAAGTTTGTTATGAGATCAACGACTAACAAAATTTGAAGAAGATCTAAAGGATGGAATTGAAATGAGTCATTGGCACATCTGTCGAGGAAGGTTTAAGTGGCAAAATCAACAAAGGAGATTAAGCGACCAAATTTGATGGATGAAAAGAAAACGGTTTACTTGTCTATATAATACACTAGGGTTTCATTGTGAAACATATGCCAGAAGAAGGAGACTGCAGAGATATCGCGTGAACATAGCTTCATGCATGCCTGATCAGAATGGTTGAAGAAGAACCAAACTGCAGAACAGAACCGAGTGTCAGAGAGCTTTACCGAGGGACAGTAAGTTATTGAATGTTCATGAACTGAATAGAAATATTGATCAGAGGATTTTTAAGGGCTTAGAATAGATCTAAACATCTGCAAAATCAAGTTGTATTGTAATCAGATCACCTAATGTTTCAGTTTAACCATTGTAACAAAAAAATCTCTTAACCGAGTAGACTTGAAAGTCTTATTATGTCATTCATAGAATGTACATTATTATCTTGTCAACCCCATAGTGAATGTTGGTTGCACGATAACTGTTAGTGTTAAATACTCTAACAAGGTCACACCTTACAGTGTGTTTTGTAACCTTTAACAGGGTTGGCTCTTCACCGAGCTCACTTTAGAAGAGTGAAAATATTTTGGGTTACCAGTCCCAGGTGGTTTTTCCCTTTACAGGGTTTCCACGTTAAATCTTTGTGTTATGTGTTTATGTGGTGATTGATTTGTGGTCATACTTTACATATTACATATTTGATTTGGTTAGTAATCACTATGAGTAATTAATTGGTAATTGGTAAAGACACAAACAGTTTAGTATTCTTGTTTTACCGAGCTACATAATTAGCTGAATTTGTTTTAAGTGATACATTTTGTATTTGGGACTGTGGATAACTGATTCACCTCCCTCTTAGTTATTTTAACAATTAGTATCAGAGCTTATTGGTTGCTTGGAAAAAAATTTTAAGGACTTCAGCAGAAAGATCACAAAATGTATAAGAGGGAAGTGCCAAAGTTGAATAAGGACAACTTTACAATATGGCAAAGCCAAATGAGACTTCATATATCTGGGATTGGGAATTCTTCCCTCACCCTATTGGATAATGGTTACTTAGCACCGCCTACATGACCTTTGACTCTTGATCAATTGAGAGATAGACATGAGCATAATGTTACTATGATGGAGATTGTTGCTGCTCTATCAGATGTTGAAATTGAAGATGTCAAGGATTGCCTTACTTCAAAGGAAATGTGGGATAAACTTACTCAAGTTTATAGTGGTGATGCAAATGTCAAGAGATCCAGAGCTGAAATTTGAAGAGGGAGATTCAATTATATGAAAATGAAAGAAGGAGAAAATATAGTGCATTATACAAACTGAATAAAGGAGGTAGTTAATGCTATCAGAGGATCTGGTGGTGTCATCGATGAAGATACAGTGGTAAGAAAAATTCTAAGGACTTTATTGCCTGTTTATGCAATCAGAATATCTACAATACATGAAATGAAGTCAACACCTAACAATACTCTCACTCTTGATAATCTGATTGGTAAGCTAAAAACTTTTGAGTTAAATAATTTTGATAATAGTGTTGTACCATCTATTGAGTCTACTTTCATGACTTCTCTGAAGACCGGTAAGTCTAGCAGTAAAAGTAATAAAAATGATAATGATAGTAACATTGATGATGAACTTGATGAGCTTGAAGCTCTTATGGCCTGGAGGTTACCTAAAGGTAAAGGTAGATATAGGGGAAAATTACCTTTAGCATGTTTTAATTGCAAAGAAGTTGGTCATATTGCTACTAGATGCCCAAATAGGAAAGAAGATGATAGAAACAAAGATCGATCTAGTGAAGGAATCTATGGGAGGAGAAACAACAAAAGTTACCGACACTACAACAGAGATAACCGAGACAACAATGATAAAGGCAAAAAGGTATGTTACATTGCTGAAGAGAATGATACTGAGACTGACGCAGATGATGATGTTGAAGTAGTTTTTGTTATGATGAAGGATGATTCTGAGGAAGAAGAAAGGTATGTAGAGACAACATTCATTTCTAAAGTTAATAAAAATGATACATGGATCATTGATAGTGGTTGTACCCATCACATGACTGGTGATGAAGAAAAATTTGATCGTCTTGAGCAATATAATGGAGGATCTATAAAAATGGGTAATGATACACCATGTATGGTTAGAGGAAAGGGATCTTTACTGATAAATGATAAAATCAAATGTGATAATGCTTATTGGGTAGAAGGACTAAATTGCAACTTGCTAAGTGTGGCACAACTTAACAACTCAAGTCGTCGAGTAGCTTTTGAGAGCAAGAAGCTAAAGATATTTGATGATGAAGGAAAACTTGTTGGAACAGGAGCACAAACCAAAGGTAACTTGTTTTATCTTGACAATGATAAGTCTTCCTGTTTAAAAGGCTATGTCATGTAAACTTTGATAACATGATTAAACTCGGTAGAAAGAAAAAGGTTAGAGGTCTGCCTAGCCTAGCAAAGCTGGATCATGTTATGTGTCATGAATGTCAAAAGGGTAAAATGACAAAGTCAAGTTTTAAGAGTAAAGACTATTCAACAAAGAGAATTTTGGAACTAGTTCACACTGACCTATGTGGTCCCATGAGAACATAGAGTTACTATGGAGATAGATATTTCATTCTGTTTGTTGATGATTACACTAGATTGATGACTGTAATGTTTTTAAAAGAGAAATCTAAGGCATTTAAGATGTTTAAATGGTACAAAGCTAAAGTAGAGAAAGAAACTGGGAAAGAACTAAAATGCTTGACATCTGACAGAGGTGGTGAATTTATTTCTGATGAATTTACTAACTATTGTAATGAGCATGGTATAAAAAGATAGGTTTCTGCCCCAAGAACACCTCAACAGAATGGGATTGTTGAAAGGAGGAATAGATCAATTGTTGATTGTGCAAGAACACTGATGTTACAAAAAAATGTTGCTCAAACATACTGGAGAGAAGCAGTCATCACAACTGTATATGTTCTAAATTGAGTACAATTGAAGGACACAAACAAAACACCCTACGAGTTATGGTTTGGTCACAAACTGACTGTAAGTTACTTCAAAATTTTTGGTAGCAAATGTTTTATTCTGAAAGATGATAGAAATGGAAAGTTTGACTCTAAAGGGGATGAAGGGATATTTCTTGGATATTCCACTAAAATAAAAGCTTGCAAGTGTCTAAATAAAGTTACTAATAAAATGATAGAAAGTTGCAATGTTAGAGTTGATGAATTTGATGATAAAAATGGTGAAGAAAGCACTAGGGAGATGGAAGACTATGGTAGATTCACTTACATTGAACAACTAGAGTACCTACCAAAGTTGTAGACTGTGTCAACCAGGCATCAGGAAAACAACACTGAGGAATAGCAAAGAGAAACCGACGATCGGGAAGGAGCTACTGAGCAAGAAAATGAGCCTGAACAGGATGAACAACAAAGAAGAGATCAAGTACTGGCTAGATTTTTTAGAAGACATCATCCTGAGAACCAAATCATTGGAGATAAGAAAGATGGCATGCTGATAAGAAGTAAGTTAAGACAAGGTACATGCTTAGTTTATGAGTTTGAACCGAAAAATGTTAAGGTTGCATTGGAGAATGCTGAATAGGTAAATGCAATGAATGAAGAGATAGAATGGATAGAGAAAAACAAGACATGGACCTTAGTACCTAGACCAAAAGATAAGAATGTTATCGGTACTAAATGGATTTTTAGGAATAAGCTGAATGAGAATGGAGAGGTTACAAGGAACAAAGCTAGACTTGTATGCAAGGGATATGCACAGGAGGAAGGTATAGATTATGGTGAAACTTTTGCACTTGTTGCTAGACTAGAGGGAGTCTGAATGTTACTTGCATATGCATCACATAAGAAGTTTAAAGTCTATCAAATGGATGTTAAGTCTACTTTTCTGAATGGGATACTAGAAGAGGAGGTCTACATAGAACAACCAGAAGGGTTTGTTGATCCAGAAAAGAAAGACATGGTATGTAGACTACATAAAGCTTTATATGGTTTAAAGCAAGCACCTAGAGTCTGGTATGAAAGGTTGCATACTTATTTGTTAATTATTGGTTTTGTTAGAACTAGTGAAAAGAAAAATTTGTATATGAAAGGAGAGTCTGATGACACTATTTTGATTGCTGAAATATTTGTGGATGATATTATTTTTGGAGGACAAGATCATATATGTAAATCATTTACTGATGAGATGAGAAAATAATTTGAAATGTCTATGTTTGGAGAGATTAAGTTATTTCTAGGCTTGCAGGTTATTTAGTATAATGATGGA
>BSBK01006436.1:455000-500000 GCA_027943335.1 Chamaecyparis obtusa | reverse complement strand
CCCTTGTTCTATTTTCTCACATTGGAAACAAAGAGCAAATTTGAGGACTTAAATCTTGATATTTTTGGATTTTAGTGATTATTTTGGTTTTATATTTTCCTTAACCATCTTCTTTACATGTTCTAACATGTATTTGTATGGAATTTCACAAAAAATATGCTTGCCAAAGTTATTAACACCTCAAAGTACTAACACTTTTGTTGTAGGACGCTTACCAAAGAATCACTTGAAAAACTACTAAATGTATCTATCTTGCAGGTTGGCTAGGAGATACGAACAAACTTTGTGTCTTCATTAATCTTTTTCTAGGCATCTTAACAAAATTCCACTTGTAGTGTTTTGTCAATTGGTAGGGGATTATGCTCTTGTCCCTTTCAAACAATCAAAAACCTAGACCCATTTGGAACTATAATTTGATAGGGACTTTAGGATTGAACAAGCGTGCTTGATGTGTTTGGGAGAAAATAACATTGGATAGGAGAGTATGATATTTTCCCCTTGAGGGAGAATAAAAAAATCTAGACTCTGCTTATTTCCAATCCATGCTTTTCAATTTCATCCTTTAGATGGGCCTACCGGTGAGGTAAAAAGATCTCGGGAATGACCCACATGAGAACGAGGTGTTAGCCCACCACTCCAACTCACGCTAATCAATTTTTATTTTTGGGGTTAAAGCCTTAGAAGCCATATAACATTTGAGCTTATACTCAGCTCTCACCTAACACATTAGTAGGGCCTCACGGTCTAAATCATGTTTACATGAATACTTGTGCCAAGGTGCTTTGTGGGGATATATGCCTAAATCATGATTGCATAGACACAAAGAGTGTGTTTGAATGGAGACCCTTACTAAAAGCCATTAAATAGAAGCTACCCAGTTCACCCCTGAAAGTTTGATAATCTAAGTGCAAGGAGGATAGTAACCTCCCCAAGACACTCGTTATATCATGTCTTCCTGATAATTTGGGGTCGGATAATATGACATCATGAATGGAGCCATTTCATGCTTGGTGATGGTCATATTCTAATTAGCTCTTGAAGTGTACCTAAGTCAGTGAGAGAGGATTTTCTTACTCAACCAACTCCTTAGGGTAGAAAGTGTGCTTGACTATTTGCAACAAGAACCTATCAAAAACATACACAATTCAAAAACATTTTCAATATTGTTGTCACCATTTCTTATATCTCGCAAGGTTTCTTTATCCCTTGCCAGATTATCTTCAAGACTTGTGAATGTTATCTTTTGGTTTGCATGCTTTAAATTAGGTCATTTTCCATTGAAGAGAAAATCAAACTGGAATCCTAATTGATCAGAATTTTTCAAAACATCCTTGAACATAAAGTGCTCTCAAAATCATTTGTTTAGAAACATTGATCAATCCAATCCAATCACCATCCATTTGAGATATGACTGATTTCGTGAAACACAAGAAAGCCAAGTTACCAACTGCCCATGTTTATCAAGAGAAGAAAGTTACTGAACGCAAACTCAAGGATCATCAACCCATCCTAACTGCAATCAAGGAAGAAACTAAGTATCAATACAAAATTGATAGAGTAACCTACAATGCAAAGATCATGCAATTTGGAGCACATTTCTAGATAAAATTTTGTTTTGTTACCCTGAAAAGTGAAGACTAGTTGGTTTATCACATACCACATCCTTTTGAATCCCACGAAACTGTCTCAACATCCTTGCATTCTTCCATCATAGATCATCCTTTAGAAGCATTTGCATCATCCCCTTAGGTAATCTCTATTGGGCCATTTTCCTATCAAAGCCAAAATCCTATGAAATTGGTCTTATCCTCGTAGTTTTCTTGAAATGGTCCCACCTGGCCTGCAAGCCTATTTTTATGTGTGTGCATGATATAAAATGTTGCATTGTTTGCAACCTTGTCTAGGGGTTGTTTTTCATATCAGTATGCTTCAGTCCAAGGCACATGGTCTAATATGCGAAAATCCAGGTGAGCTACCATGCCCTAGCTGTGAAACATTTTTAACTTGCAAGCTAAGTGTATGATGTTTCTTGGCTTGCGCCCTTAGCATGTGATAGATTATTGAGTTTCCAAGGTTGGGTTAAGGGCGCATGTCCTAAAGGGTAGAAACCAGTGAGATATCACTGTTTGAAGATTTGCAAGAAATAGCTTATGTCGCAGGGTTCCAAGGTTGTCTCAGTCATAAAACCCTTGATGTTTTCTATTTCTTTGATGCCTTTTTGGTTTTAAGTGAAAACCCTGGTTGTTTTCAACGCTTTGCATGCTCACAGTTCTTCCTTAACGTTGACATTTCCAATATGCACTATTGTGACTGTGTGGGGCCCAGCTTTTCTTGGTTTTTCAGTTGCTTGATCTCTAGTTTCCTAGGTGGTTAAGTTTTTCATTCAACGATTGGGTGACTATGTGTTCATGGGGTCTCTTAATTTTGGTGGTTAATTCCTTAGCCTTCAGCAACCTAGCGGGCGGTTAGTGTTTTGTTTGGCAGTCTCAGTTTGGAAGCGGTTAAAGTGCAGTCATAATCTACAGTTGTTGCATTATCATGAGGGAAAAGTGCCTGAATGTTAATCATCATGGCATCCTGACAACCGTCCGATTTTCTATGAGGTAGTGGCTACTAACAAGTGGGTCTGTTGTCAAGCATTTTAGATGTGCTTGTTCCTGATTGGCCACAGGTTGGTGACATGGAGTTTGTCGGTGGGGCCTGATAGTCAAATACCTTTTGAGATCAATGGTTATCGCATGATCATGAGGCAAGCTTTTCTCCTTTGCGATCATGCGACGACCGTTGATTCTTTCCAAATCTATAGGCTGACGATACAGTGGGTCCATTGTTAGATACATGCTGACATGCGTAATTGCAATTTGTTGTAGTGTTGCTGATATGGTGAGGTTGTTTTCAAAAGCCCCTTTGACTGTTGTGAATCATTTGGACTACCCGATCTACTTAGAAAAGGAGATTAATCGACGGTCATGTTTTAAACTGGCTGATTAATCATTGCCACCCGAAATTTGAATTTTCTAGGGGTTTCTCAATGATAGAAGAACTAAAAATTCAATGTTTTGGTAGCTGATCTGCATGGTATGACTTTGCACTCACTGGTATAGTTTGGCCTGAGGTATGATTGACTGCAGAAGATGTCTGCACCTTGGTTGTAGGTGAAATGGTTATTCAAGTCGCATCGCAGTTAGAGTTGCAATAGGTATACTTGATGTGTTTCTAGTATTTTGTGAGCTAGTCAAGGTTAATGCCATCAATGAAGATCATTTTTGGATTTGATTTACTTGTGATTGCTTATTTTCCTCCCCTGCAGTAAATATTGATTGAATCTGGTTGGTGAGGTAGTTGAAACCCTATTTCTGTCCTAGCTATCTGAAGCTTGTTGCATCCTTTCTAGAGGATTACAAGGTAGCTAGTGACTATATATTGATGTCTGCTATATGTAGAAGGTTGTTGATGATCGCTTGAGAAATTAAACAAGGAGAGCTCATTTTTTGAGTTTTATTTCCTTAGTATTTTGTCATTCTGCAATGTATTGATTCTGATATTTTAATGAAAATGCACTTGAATCCTAGTCTTAAACTTATGTATGTCTTCTTATTCTGATCCTGCATTCTTATATATTAATGTCACAAAGTGAGTTAGTATATGGTATACAAAGTATATTGTGAAATTGTCTTTGAGTCTTGCCAAAGTCAGGATTAAATCCTTAAAGGTAATTTCAAAGAATCCATGGTTAAATGAGAATTTGATGTCTAGGTATAAGATTTGAGAGGAATAATAGGAAAAGTACTTATTCTGGATTTGGGTGGGTTGGAGTTAGGATCTTAGTTGATATATGTTGTTGGTGACTCTATACCCTAGGGTAAGACACTGATCTGTTCCCTGGAAGCAATTCATCATCATCAATCACAAATATAAATGATAAAATCTTTAAATTAGTTTGTAAAGAGTATGAATGCATAATATTTGGTGACTCCTTTCAAGTAGTGAGTCAAGGGTACACCCGCCTGAGTATTAGACTCAAAGTGTAGGAGGATCCTTGTTGATCCTTGTCAATTGGCCCTTTTTCTTGCAGAGTTTGGAGTGGTGATAGAGTCAGTGACCGTAGTTTGCCAATCGTAGTGTAAATCTACAAGTGGAAAGAAAAGGAACCAACAATCTCATTTAAATCAAAACCATCATCCTTAATCTAAAAATCTAAATCCAAAAAAATAAAAATAAAAATCAATCCAACCATCCAAATCTCCACCTAGCGCCATGTCCTTTTGAGTTGCTCCAATCCTTATCCTAAATCAAAATCATCCTATAGCTCCACCCTTTGGCTAAGCATTTTCAAGGGTAGCTAGTACTTGTCTTTGTAAGCCTCATCATCTTGATCCAAAGATTGGCTTGCACTGACAAGGATCACATCTTCCAAAGATCATAAGTCTATTTGAGGTTGAAAATCTCATCCATTTGATCCTACTCTAGGAAGAAGAAACTCATTCCCATTTGGAACCAGGTAATCCTAGATCTTAGGAAATCCCCATCATCCTAATCCAATCACAATCCAAACATCCTTTCCTTCATACAAGTTCCTACTTAATCTTGTATTTATCCTTAGCTCACCCTTAGGACTATCATTTCCCCATCCTTATATCTCTTTAGGAACATCTTGCATTCATCCTTATCTACATCTTCACATTTTTATCTTAGGACTTGCATTTCATGCCTGTATGGACACGATTGAAGAAGAGAAAGAATATGGACCCCAATCTTGCCACTAGTTTGTCTGATCCCAATGATCCTAACAATGCGATGGTAATATATGATCCACAATCACAAGCACAAGTAAAAAATGTGTGGGTAGATCCAACTGAAGCACCCACCATGAATTCCATGGAAGTGTTTATGATCCATCCTAGACATGCACAAATGGTTAGTGAAATCATATCTCAGAATCATATTTCCATCTTAGAAAACTACGCACAAGAGGGTACTCCCATTCCACCACAACTTTAGCCCTTCAATCCCACAAAATCCATACACATAGTCAATGACGCCTACTCCACCATCATCCAAAAAATTGTCAACACCATCTTACAACTATCTCAGGTGACCTCGCATATCCCTCATCTCTTGAAATCTAGTTCCACCAAGCCTATTGTGAAAACAACAACACAATCCACTCCTTTTTCCATCATGGGGGCACCAGCTCCACCTGCAACATCTCAAGCTACCACACAAGCACAGAGCTCCGCACAAGCCAAACCTCCACCTACCATGTAAATATCCACACAAGCGCAACCTCCACCTACCACACAAATCTCCACATAAGAAATACCTCCACCATTCATGATCCAAGCCTCCACATCAACACCATTCTTCTAGGGGGCAGCACAAGCACCTCCCTCTACCACTCAGCAAACCTTCAACCAAGCACCCCTTCCACCCATCACCCAACTAACTTTCGCACAAGTTTCTCTTCCACCCTTCATTTCCAACACACAAACCCAACAACCTGCTTTCACAATAGGAATTCCATTTATGGGATCCCAAAACTAGCCATTCTCATCGCAAAATCCCTCTATCACTCCTGCAGTTCCAACTACCTCCACATCTCAACCTGTTGCAAGGATTGGATCTTCCTAGGGCTTTAATCAGGCATAAATGATTGCCTTTGGCATACAAACATAGTCCCACATCCATAATCCTATGAGCATACGACCTATTGTCTAGTTCGCAACACAACTACCACCACAACTTCCTCTAGTTGTATCTCTTCCCACATTCACTAACTATCTGTCCATGTCATTAACCATCTCTCAAACTATACCACCACCTCAACAACAAATTTCATCTCATCTCGCCAGCTATCTTGCACAACCACCTCCTATCACTAGCATCTAGGGGCCTATTCCTCTACTCAATAATGCAGGAATGCACCCTACCTACATTAGCCAAGAACAAGGACAATCCCATCAATAATCCACACCATTCTAACAACCTGCCCCACAACAACAATACTTCCTAGCACAACAACAACATCTCCTCATTCCCCAACAACAACAAGCATCACCATATTCTACATAGTAGCATGCACCTGCATTCCAGCAACAATACATCACCCTGTAAACACCTCAAAATCCATTCCAGTCCACCTACATAGTTGGGCAATCCCCTTATCCAATCCCATAGTATCCCTCGCAGAACCATTTGTATTCACTTGCACCATCAAACCCCTTCCCAATGGGAGTACCCACTCCAATGCCTGTCAATTCAGAATGGGAAGAAATGAATAATGCTCTCAAAGAGCTCTGTGCTAGAATAGAAAGTAAAACTTTCAAATTAGAAGAGGTTTGTCCCTATCCTTTTCAAAAATCTATCACAACAGTTCCCTTCCCCAAGCATTTTGAGACACCCAAATTTGATAAATATCAAGGGAAGGCAGATCCAGTTAGTCATGTTAAGGAATTTTACATGGCTTGCCAAGAGGTGGCATACAATGACAACTTCCTCATGCACCTCTTTACCAAGAGTTTGGGAGGAATCGCTATCAAGTTGTCCTATAAAATACCATATGGATCAATCACAACCTTTGCAGAACTTTCTGAGAAGTTTGTGGTACAATACACACACAACATCAAAAGTGAGCTATCCCTATTGGACCTATGAAATTTAAAGAAAAAGGGAGGTGAGATCCTAGCTAACTATCTACAAAGATGGCAGAACCTTACCACGAGGTTGTCATACCAACAGGCAAAAAAGAATCTCACCAAAATCTTCATTGATAATCTGCATCTAAAGTTATCCCACTTCATGCGAATGAATTGCATACAAACCTACCAAGACATTAAGGGAAAAGGGATGGATATTGAAAGGGGCCTCTTGGGAAACAATACCATTAGGTACTACAAATAAATCTCACAAGATAAACCCAGTAATGAATTTCCTTGTACTGGAATAAGAACAAGAACGTCGTCACAAATGGAGCCACTAACACCAAACATGTCCAAATTATTGTGGTTGGCCCTACACCACCTACTCCTACATATCAAAAACATCCACCAACCAACCAACCAACAACCCATACAACACTTTCAAAACTAGACAAATGTCATATCAATCTCCCAAGGTCAGAACAAGCCTTTCATCCAAAAAAAATGAAAAGTGCACATTCACCCATCTCGGTGAACCTTTGGATGTAATCTTCCAATGAATGGTTGACACTAACCTAATTGTCTATCCCCAGAACCATCCATTCAATGAGACCACCCTGAAGCCATCATGGTACAAGGAAAATGATTATTGTGACTATCATTGTATTAAGAGATACACCACCATAAAGTGCATGAAGCTCAAGCACTACATATAATATCTCATTAATAGGAAGGAGATCACAATGGACACACCTACCTAGCCTTCACCCGATGCTAACTTGTAAATCTATCAAAATGTGTTTCCTCAACATAACGCAGGAAAGAACACAACCAATGCTAACCAGCCACCCCAAAACCAAGGCAAAGGAAAGCAAGGTGACCATGCCAATGGAAAATACTACACAACTTCTTATATCAACTATGACAAATTTGTTGGATGCATATCCCAATTTGAACCCACAATCAATGCCATCCATGTCAAAGGTGTCGACAGTCACTCTGTAGTCACTACTCATAACTACCTCATAAGGTACTATTTTGTTGCCTATCAAACTAGGCCTAGCAATTCAAGAAACTATCTGTCATGTTGTTGATCTGGATCTTCCCTACAACATCCTCCTTAGTCGACCATGGATTCATTCCATTAAGATTGTGTCATCTACATACCATCAGTGCATCAAATTTTTGTATTAAGGCACTAAAATCACTATCCACACTGATCCCAAACCCTTTGCATACTATCGTGCATTGGAAGCATCCTTTCCCCACTACACCTACTATCTTGGAACTGATATCGACACTTCCATTGCCAATTCATCTCGATCCCACTAGGACCTAGAGATAATCTTAGCCTCCACCCTCTCCACTATCAAGATCAATAAGGGTTTTGGTGAGTACAACTTAATTGATGCCTTCCTAGTAGAGGCCCTACCATTTGATCCACATACCCAAGGGAACTCATGCCACCAGAGTAAACTCCCCTAAGAAAACCCTAAAATAAAGAAAATGGGGCCATCAACATTCATCTCAAATGGTATTCTGAATAATCAAGAGATGGACCCCGATATCAATAGATGATTATACAAATATCCCCTGCCTCCTCACATTGAGCTTCTCAGATACTTCAAGGACAAATACCCTTCATCACACAAATGAGCCACAAAATAATGGAACTACCAAGGTAGCAGTCTTGGACCTGAAGAAGGTGGCATGAAAGACCCAATAGAAGCCTCACAAAATCCAAAACATCAAGGCCTTGGATTCAATACCCCTCTCTTGCATATAAAAGGCCCCAATACCATAATTGGGGGCACCAATTCACCCAATGTTACCCTCTTGAATATCTAAGACAAAATCATAGAATTCGAAGACATCCCTGAAGAGGAAGGAAAAAAATCCTATGATGATATATTCGATGATGAAACCTTCCTAGGAAATATTTTCCTCTACCAACTTGCCATCAACCTTATTGACATTCCCCACATCCATCCCAAACTCATAGACTAGGACCGACCAAGTGTTACACACATTGATGAGTTCTAAAGTGAGGAAGCACTCCTAAGATTCATGGGAGCATCAGATCAACAAGATTGTGGGAATGAATTAGCATATGTCTACAAGCTCGAACCCAATGGATACTTTAGGGAAGAGGAAATCTTTAGCTACAAAATCAAAAATAAAAAATAAAACAATGAGTCTTTTGTGAAAACCCCTCTAGGATACATTCTGAGTCCAAAAAAGTAAAAACAAAGGGCATATCCTCTAGTGAAAACCTCTCTAAGGCACTAGAAGATAAAGACTTGCCTCTTCCTCCTATCCATGACAATAGACCAAAGCAGTCCTCCATCCTCATCGAGGACACCAAGCCAGTCAACTTGAGAACCTAGGAATACCCAAGAATTATATATATCATCACATCCACGACCAAAGGAAAGGAGGAAGCTTTCACGACACTTCTCCAAGAAGCAACCATAAATTTTTCATGGTCATATGATCACATGCTAGGGATTGATCCAAAACTAGTTGTTCATCATCTTGTAGTGAATTCAAATGAAAAACCAATCAAGCAGAAGCTTCACGAGATGCACCCAAAAGTAGCCCTCTTGGTTAAAGCAGAGCTTGAAAAGCTCCTGCAAGAAAAGATCATTCAAGCCATTGATTATTTTAAATGGATATCTAACATGGTGTCAGTGACCAAGCCACCAGGGGAAATTAGGATCTACATAGACTTTAGAGACCTGAACAAAGCATGCCCAAAGGATGATTTCCCCCCACCAAAAATTGACATGATTGTTGACCTCACAGCTGGTCATGAGATGCTATCACTCATGGATGCATTCTTAGGATACAATCAGATCTGTGTAGTAGAAGAAGACTAAAACAAGACAATATTCACAACACCATGGGGCACCTTCTATTACAATATGATTCCATTTAGGTTAAATAATGTAGGAGCTACATATCAAAGAGCGATGATAGCCATCTTCCATGACATGATCCACAAAATACTTGAAGACTATGTGGATGAAATTATAGCAAAATTAAATACATGGTTGGAATACCTTAACATCCTTGAGCATGTGTTTGATCACCTACATCACTACGGCTGAAAGAAAAATCCAAAGAAGTGTGCCTTTGGCATAACATCAGGAAAGCTACTCAAGTTCATTATATCACAACGAGGAATTGAGATTGATCCCAATAAATTCAAGTCCATAATGGACATTCCTCCACCCCACACACTCAAGAAGTTAAGGAGATTACAAGGAAAATTGTAGTCAGTCCATCGCTTTATATCTCATATGGCTGACAAATGTCAACCATTCACACATCTGCTTCACAAGGATATTTGATGCAGGAGCATCTCAGGTCCTTGGCAATCCTATGTCACCAAAAAGATTTTGAAGTTTGTATGTGTTGCTCAGTTCCTACTTTGACCGATTTGGCTTGGTAGTTGGTCAGCTTCCTTTGGTTACTGAGTTTGTTCGGTTATCTCCTAGGTGGTCGGTTGTTTCACTGGCACTTGGTGATGCTTGTCTATTGCTCAGTCATCCTTGCTTACCGAGTAGTTTATTTTGAGTTTATGTTGAGGTTGACTTGTGCATTAATTATGGGTCATGGATTTAATGAGGGTATCCATCATTGGGAAGCGTATGGTCCTAGATCTGACCATTCCTTCTATTGATTGTGGATCTGAAGGACAACTCAGTTCGGTAGCCTCTTGTATAAGTATAGATGTTTGGTTAGAGTTTTGGGAGTCATTTTTGATAGAAGATAGAAGATAGTAGAATCAAGATTGTTGGCAGATCCTCACATGTCTGAGGACTTCTATAGCTCATTGTAATATCTGGCCATTACCGGGAAGGCCTTACAGCCCGACATGTATGACTCAATTTGAATGAAGATAATATATCAGTGATCCTATTTTATCTCTCTCACTATGTTTTTGTTGCTTCTGCGTGTTGTTGAGCAGGCTGAATCATTAGGGTGTGCCACTCTTTGGCCCCTAAGGTCACTGCCCTTGCATCAAGTGGTATTAGAGTGAGGTGAGATCTAGATCTAGGTCTGTGGATCTAGGTTTGTAGGTTCTTTCTTGTGAAGCCCTGGTTGATTTTTGTGGGGTGGCAAATTGTGATCTGACCTACAATTGTAGACGGTTTTCAAGATGGTTCGTGGGAGGCAAGAAGTGGATCTAGGATTGGCAAGCATGTTGAGACAACTTACTGCTAGATTAAAAGTTGTTGAAACAACCTAGAGAAGAGGCAGACATCTTGAAGATGTTAGTGATGATGAAATTGAAGTGGAACAAGGTGAAGCAGAACCTGCACCTATGATGGATTAGGGTGAGGAAAGATTCTTGAAGGCCTTGACAAGTTTGAAGTCAATGCCACATTTCAATCCACCTGAGTATAGTGGGAAATTAGATTTTGATGAATTGATAGACTGGATCACTAAAATGGAAAAGTATTTAGAGTATGAAAATGTATCTGAGGAAAAGAAGGTGAAGATTGTAGGCACAAAGTTGAAAGGTCATGCATCCTTGTGGTGGGAACATCTACAATTGGATTAGAAAAAGAAAGGCAAAGAAAAAATCAAGGTATGGAATAAAATGGTGAATAAATTGAAAGGAAAGTTCTTACCTTGTGATTATCAGATTAACCTAGTTAGGCAAATGCAAATTCTAAGGCAGAAAGATAGCTTGGTAAAAGAGTATACTGAGGAATTCTATAGATTAGATATCAGATCTGGACATGATGAGGATGATGTGGAAATAATTTCTAGATACCTGAATGGTTTGAGAGTTTCCATCCAAGAGAAAATCAGTTTGGTCAAATTAGAGAACATTGAAGAGGCTTATCAATTTGCATTGAAAGTTGAAGAGAAATTGAACAAAAGACATGAACAGAGACAAAGAGGAAGAGGTGGTAGATTCCCTAGAGGAAGAGGTAGATCTTATGGTGAAAGTAGTAGATTTGAACCTGAAAAGACAATCATGGACAAAGGAAAGACCGAGTGGAAAGGTGAAATTTCATCTAGAGGCAAAGGCAGTAACTACCGAGGTGGTCATAGTAGAGGTAATTTTTGAGGAACTTGTTACAATTATGGAGAAGGATATAGATCTTTTGAATGTACATATGCTAGTAAGAAGGCTGGTAGCAGTAGAAATACTTTGGTGCAAGAGGAGTCACCGAATGAACCTGAGAAGGAAAATAACTTGATGGTAAGAAGAGCACTATGGAATGAAAGAAAAAGGGAAGATCCGTTAAGGAAAAGTTTGTTCAAGACTAGATGTAGAGTTTTTGACAAATTTTGGAAGGTAATCATTGACAGTGGTAGCTCGGAGAATCTAGCATCTAAGGACATGGTTACAAAGTTGTAGTTGGAAAGGTTGAAACATTCGAGACCCTATCAGATTTCATGGATCAAAGATGAGCATACACTCTTGGTAAGTGAACAATGTTATGTGAATTTGAAGATTGGAAAGTAATATGATAAGGTGTTGTGTGATACCATGCCTATGGATTGTTGTCATATTTTGTTGGGTAGACCTTGGAAATATGATGACATGCTATATATGATGGGAGATTGCATAAGTATACTATTGTGGCTGATGGAAAGAAACAAATCTTGTTACCTTTGATGGAAAAATCTGTTAGTAATGTTTGCACATCTGTGAAAGTTTATTTGATGGAAGGAAGAAATTTTTTTAAGGATTTCAAGAAGAATGATGCATATTTTGCTATGATTCCTAACAAATCAAGTAAGAAAATAGAAGATAGTGTTCCTGAGGAGATTGATAAATTACTCACCGGGTATAGTGACATCATTTTTTATAATGTACCTGATGGTTTTCCACCGAAGAGAAGTATTGATCATTGCATGGATCTAATCCCTAGAGCTATTTTACTGAATAAGGTACCTCATCGGTTGACACCTACCGAGAATCAGGAATTGAACTGACAGATTCAAGAGTTGTTGGATAAAGGTTTGACCAAAGAAAGTTTGAGTCCTTGTGCAGTACCTGTAGTATTGGCACCTAAGAAGAATGGAGAATGGAAATTGAGTATTGATTCTAGAGCAATCAATAAGATAACAATGAAGTATAGGTGTCCTATACCAAGATTGGATGACATAATGGACCGTTTAACTGGAGCAAAGTATTTCACAAAGATTGATTTGAAAAGTGGGTATCATCATATCAGAATCAGAGAAGGTGATGAGTGGAAGACTGCTTTCAAGATAAAAGAAGGTTTGTATGAGTGGTTGGTTATGCCTTTTGGTTTAACTAATGCACTGAGTACTTTTATGAGGTTGATGAATGAAGTTTTGAAGAAATTCTTGGGTAAGTTTGCGATTGTATATCTTGATGATATTCTGATATTCAGTAAGACTAGAGAAGAACATTTGTTGCATGTTAGACAAGTTTTGCAGAGATTGAAAGAAGAAAAGTTGCTGATAAATCTGAAAAAGTGTTCATTCATGAAAGAAGAGATTGTGTATTTGGGATTTTTAATTTCAGCTGATGGTTTGACGATGGATCCTGAAAAGGTTGAAGCTATTCTGAATTGGCCTACACCTGTGAATGCTAGTGAGGTAAGATCATTTTATGGTTTGGCAAGTTTTTACAAAAAGTTCATAAGAAATTTCAGTTTAATTTGTAATGTTGTGACTGAGACTATGAGAGGAGATAAAAGAGAATTCAAGTGGACACATGGAGCTGATAAAAGTTTTGAGACTCTAAAGGAGAAGGTTGTTGAATTGCCTATTTTGGCATTGCCTAATTTCAATAAGGTATTTCAAGTGGAATGTGATGTAAGTGGTAGTGCAATTAGAGCTATGTTGAGTCAAGAAGGTAAACCTGTTGCTTTCTTTAGTGAAAATTTGAATGATGCTAGAAGGAAATATTCTATGTATGATCAAGAATTCTAAGCTATTGTTCAAGCACTGAAGAAATGGAGACATTATTTGATACCGAGTGAATTTGTGTTGTATACTGATCATAAGGCTTTACAATATTTGGGTAGTCAAAAATTGATTTGTATGAAACTGATCCTGATTTTTCTGAGCCATGGAGAAAGTGCAAAGCACCTATTCAAGATCAATCAAGTACAAAATGGGAAGAATATTTCATTCAAGAAGGTATGTTGTTTAAAGGTATTCAGTTGTGTATACTAAGAGGACAAATGAGAACTAATTTGATAAAGGAGAAACATAGTAGTGGTTTGGTTGGACATTTTGATATTGATAAAACTTTGAATCTACTTAAGGAGAAATACTTTTGGCCATAGTTGTATAAAGATGTTTAGAAATTTGTGAAAAGTTATGGAATTTGTCAAGTTGCAAAAGGAGTAAGTCAGAATACTAGGTTGTATACATCAATTGTTGTACCTCAAAAACATTGGATTGACATCAGTATGGATTTTGTCCTTGGCTTACCAAAGACAGTAAGAGGTAATGATTCTATATTTGTTGTGGTAGATAGATTTTCAAAGATGGCACATTTTATACCCTGTAGAAAGACATCAGATGCAGTACATATAGGAGATCTTTTCTTTAAGGAAATTGTCAGATTGCATGGATTACCAAGGATTATTTGTTAGAATAACTGAGAGGGGGGTGAATCAATTATCCACTATCCCAAAACAAAATGTATAATCCAAAACAAATT
Organism: Chamaecyparis obtusa; assembly: GCA_027943335.1. Taxonomy (NCBI): domain Eukaryota; kingdom Viridiplantae; phylum Streptophyta; class Pinopsida; order Cupressales; family Cupressaceae; genus Chamaecyparis; species Chamaecyparis obtusa. Next base: position 485,693 of record BSBK01006436.1, on the reverse strand, counting down.
CTTCAACTTCAACTACTTGGTAAACATAAAATACTTTCACTCTCTATGCTTTTACCGATTATCAGTCTAAAACTTATAGCAGTTACCGATCAAATCTAACATGTAATATGCAAAGTATGATAGCAAACAAATATCACAATCAACACATAACACAAGAGATTTAACATGGAAACCCTATGAAGGGAAAAACCACCTAGGACAGACAACCCAAAAATGTTCACTCTTCTGAAGTGAGGTCGGTGAAGACCCAACCATGTTAAGGTTACAAACACACTGTTAGGTGTGACCTTGTTAGAGGATTTTAGACCAGAAGTTACCGTCCAACTAGCAGTCACTCTGGGGTTGACAGGATAACAATTTTCACTCTATGAATGAAACATAAAAAGACTTTCTTAGTCCACTCGGTTAAGATATTTGACTATGTACAATGGTTAAATATGTAATAGTAGATGATCTGCCTTGATACAACTTCAATTGCAGTTTACAGATCAATGTTTAGCTCATACAAATCTTTCTGATCAATATATCACTCCAGATTCAATACTATATCAACTTACTATCTATCGGTAATTACTCTCTGTAGCTCGATAATTATTTTGTAGTTCGGTTCTCACTAACTAGTATGATCAGAATGCATGAAAACTTGTTCATGCGATAATTCTACAGTATCTTCTTCTTCCGGCATTTTTTCAACAATGAAACCAATGTCTCTTATATAGACGAGTAAATCATTTTCTTTTTTTCCATCAGATTTTGCCAATCATTGATTTTGCTGCTTTAACCTTCTTTGACTAATGTGTCAGTAACATGTTTCAATTTTCTCCATTAGATCTTCCTTGAATTATGTTAGTCGTCGATCTTCATAACAAACCTTATCTGTTATCTCGATTTCATATACTTTCCAGCTCATCAATTTATCGGCTAAACTACTTATATAATTCCTTTCTATTCTGTTCAGTTAACAAAGAAATGCATCGGTGAACATAAGCTCAGTTAACACTATGCTCAATATACTCTACACTTCATCAGTGTATACTGGAATGCTCCATTTACCGACAATACTGCTTTGTGTCTTTCAGCTCTATTATTCATCATATATGAATAAAACATAATAGAGTCATTATCATCAAGTCATAGACTCATCAACAAGTTACTTAGTGTATTCCTTATCCTCATCTGACATATACATCTTCCTCATGTAGATATTTCTATTCTTCATCTCTTTCACCTTTCTTTAGATGTTTCAGTATAGTAACTTACAAGATAAGTACTGTCAAGCTAGTTGACATCAATGACAACATAATACTGATTTAATCATCTTGTATATCTAATCAGCAACTCCTCAGTGATCTTTAATCATAGATTCTTCATTTAGGTTCTAAATCAGTTGTAGTTCATTAATCTCTTCCTTTGGCATTGATGGCAACTCAAGTAATATGAAGTGTACCATACACATACCAAACATGTATTCTACAACTCTGTGAACAAATGTTGTACAAGCTCTCCCTAGCTTAATATGTTTAATCACTACATTACTAAACAACATCATAAAATAAAGCTTTGTCATTATGTAGATATGATCTTTTCAGCTCTTAGGTTCCTGTTCCTTTCAGATTATCTCTCCCTTAGATAGTTCTCATCGATGCATGTTTAACTTTTCCTTTCATATTATTTATCTCTCCCTTTCACAACAATGCCAAAGAAACAAATAAATAATTAGCTTTGTAGTAGCTAAGTAACTCTCTGTTGTCAAATACAATCTCTATATCTTTGTATACTGATATACCAATCTATTTTAGTTCTTCAAACTTAATCACAACCTTGAACATTATCCATAATGTGAACTTTGCTGCATCAACATGTGTGATCTTCAGATAAGTTTAAGCTGATGCAACATCTAGATCACATTAGTGACCGATAGACAAGGGACATACCCCAAGTGTAGTCCTCAAGTATTCAAATGTGTCCTTCAGTAGAGGCTTTGTAAAGATATTGTAAGCTATTCTTTAGATGTAACAAATTCTAACTTCACTTGCTTCTCTTGCACTTGTTCTCTTAAGTAGTGATACTTAATTGATATATGCTTTGTCTTAGAGTGCATCACTGGATTCTTTGAAATATTAATAGCACTGGAGTTGTCACAGTATATAATCACCGGGTCAGTGATTACCTCATTCATTCCTTCCAACACTTGCTTGATATATGCAATGTTTGAGCAATTAGTAGCAGCAGCAACATACTCTGCTTCAGTGGTAGACTGGGAAATACAAGCTTTCTTTTTACTTGTCTAGGTAACAAGTCTTTTGCCAAAGAAGAATGCTCCTCCGGTGGTGCTTTTTTTGTCATCCACATTTCCAGCCTAATCAGCATCGATATAGACCTTTAGTTCAAACTTACCTTCCTTAGGATACCATAATCCATAATCCTCTATCTTTTTCAGGTATCTTAAGATTATTTTAGTAGCAATCATGTGTGATTATCTAGGGTCAATAGTAAATCTATCAACAATTCCCACAGCATGTGCTATATCTAGTCTAGTATGAATTACATACACTAGCTTACCAATCATGGATCGGTAAAGTTTCTGGTTTACCTTTGTATTTTCATCTTCCTTTGTCAATTTACTTCCAATAGTCATTAGTGTTCCCATAGGTTTATCATCTTCCATGCCAAATGTCTTCAAGACTTCCTTTATGTACTTACATTTTTACCTTTTTCCTCTCAAAAGAAAGTTGGTGGCCTGAATTATTCAGCTATGCCACACTTAAAAAATTATAGTTCGGTCCATCTACCCAGTATGCATTTTCACATTTTATTCTATCATTAATCATCAGTGAACCTTTCCCTCTTACCATATAGGGTGCATCATTTCCCATCCTAACAGATCCTCCATCATATTCATCAAGTAGTTCAAATTTCTCTACATCATCAGTCATATGATGTGTATAGCCACTGTCTATGATCCATGTATCATTTTTGCTTACTTTAGAGATTAGTGTTGTTTCTTCATGTTTCTATTCTTCCTCTGAGTCATCTTTCATAGCAAAAAATACTACTTCTATATCATCATCAGTATCAAATTCATAATCAATATCTTCAGCTATGTAACATACCTTTTTCCCTTTTTCATAACTATCTCGGTTATCTCTATTGTTGTGTCAGTAGCCTCTGTTGACTCTTCTCCCATAGCTCACTTCAGATCGGTCTTTGGATATATCATCATCTTTCTTATTCAGACATCTAGCAGTGATGTGGCCAACTTCTTTACAATTAAAGCATGCCAAAGGTAGCTTACCTCTATACCTTCCTTTACCTTTGGGTAATCTTTTGGCCATAAGAGCTTTAAGCTCATCAAGTTCATCATCGGTATCACTATCACTATCATTATTCTTATTATTCCTGCTACTAGATTTACCAATCTTCAAAGAAGACATGAAAGCGGATTCAACAGAAGGTACAACACTATTGACAAAGTTATTCAATTAAAAGGTTGTAAGCTTACCGATCAGTGTGTCAAGAGTAAGATTGGATGTAGCTCTTGTTTCATGAATTACAGAGACCCTGATTGCATAAACTGGTAGTAAAGTTCTGAGAATCTTTCTTATCACTGTTTCATCCTTAATAATTGCATCTAATGCTTTAATAGCATGTACTACCTCTTTTAGTCTATTTGTGTATTGCACAATGTTCTCATCTTCTTTCATCTTCATATCGTCAAAACAACCTCTTAGGCTTTCTGCTCTGGCTCTTTTAACATTCAAATCTCCACTGTATATTAGAGTCAACTTATCCCACATGGCTTTGGTAGTAGTGCATCCCTTAATGTCTTCAAATTTGGCATCGATATAGGCAGCAACAAGTTCCATCATAGTAATGTTGTGTTCATGCCTATCTTTCATCTGATCAAGTGTTAAGGGACTAGGTGTCGCTTCAATGTAGCCATTTTGCATCAGTTCTAGTGTTGAGTTCCCAATTCTAGATATGTGCAACTTCATCCAGCTTTTCCATACTATGAAGTTCTCTTTGTTTAGCTTTGGCACTTCCCTCTTATACATCTTAAGATCTTTGTGCTGGAGTCCTTAAAACTCTGTTCTAAGCAACCACAGCTTTGATACCAATTGTTAGAATAACTGAGAGGGGGTGAATCAGTTATCCATTGTCCCAAAACAAAATGTATAATCTAAAACAAATTCTTCAACTTCTGCTACACAGTAAACATAAAATACTTTCACTATCTGTACTTTTACCGATTATCAGTCTAAAACTTATAGCAGTTACCGATCAAATCTAACATGTAATATGCAAAGCATGATAGCAAACAAATATCACAATCAACACATAACACAAGAGATTTAATGTGGAAACCATATGATGGGAAAAACCACCTGGGACCGACAACCCAAAAATGTTCACTCTTCTGAAGTCAGGTCGGTGAAGACCCAACCCTATTAAAGGTTACAAACACACTGTTAGGTGTGACCTTGTTAGAGGATTTTAGACCAGAAGTTATTGTCCAACGAGCAGTCACTCTAGGGTTGATAGGATAACAATGTTCACTCTATGAATGAAACATAAAAAGACTTTCTTAGTCCACTCGGTTAAGATATTTGACTGTGTACAATTGTTAAATATGTAACAGTAGATGATTTGCCTTGATACAACTTCAATTGCAATTAATAGATCAATGTTCAGCTCATACAAATCTTTCTGATCAATATATCACTTTAGATTCAATACTATATCAACTTACTGTCCATCGATAATTACTCTCTGTAGCTCGGTAATTGTTTTGTAGTTCAGTTCTCACTAACCAGTATGATCAGAATGCATGAAAACTTGTTCAAGCAATAATTCTGCAGTATCTTCTTCTTCCGGCATTTTTTCAACAATGAAACCAATGTCTCTTATATAGACGAGTAAATCATTTTCTTTTTGTCCATCAGATTTTTTGGCTTAATCTCATTCATTGATTTTGCCGCTTTAACCTTCTTCAGTTGATGTGTCAGTAACATGTTTCAATCTACTCCATTATATTTTCCTTGAATTATGTTAGTCGTCGATCTTCATAACAAACCTTATCTGTTATCTTGATTTCATATACTTTCCAGCTCATCAATTTATCTACTAAACTAGTCATTTAATTCCTTTTTGTTCTGCTCGATTAACAAATAAATGCATCAGTGAACACAAACTTAGTTAACACTGCACTCGATATACACTACACTTCATCGATGTATATTGGAATGCTTCATTTACCAACAACACTGCTTTGTGTCTTTCAGCTCTATTCTTCATCATAGATGAATGCAACATAATAAAGTCATTATCATCAAGTCATAGACTCATCAACAAGTTACTCAGTGTATTCCTTATCCTCATCTAACATATACATCTTCCTCATGTAGATATTTTTGTTCTTCATCTCTTTCACCTTTCTTTAGATGTTTCAGTATAGTAACTTACAAGATAAGTACTGTCAAGCTAGTTGACATCAATGACAACATAATACTGATTTAATCATCTCACATATCTAATTAGCAACTCCTCAGTGATCTTTAATCATAGATTCTTCATTTAGGTTCTAAATCAGTTGTAGTTCATCAGTATTATCTCTGACCGAGAGTAAATTTGTTGGATACTTTTGGAAAACTCTTTGGAGAAAGTTTGGCACTGAGTTGAAATATAGTTCTACATTTCACCCACAAACTGATGGATAGACCGAAGTTGTAAATAGAAGTTTGGAAAATCTTTTGAGATGTTTAGTTGGAGACACACCTAGTAATTGGGATTCTGTGTTGGCACAAGTAGAGTTTGCATACAATAATTTAATGAATAGGAGTACTGGAAAAACACCATTTGATATTGTGAATGGCATACTGTTAGAATAACTGAGAGGGGGGGGAATTAGTTATCCAGTGTCCCAATACAAAATGTATAATCCAAAACAAATTCTTCAACTTCTACTACTCGGTAAACATAAAATACTTTCATTGTCTATGCTTTTACTGATTATAAGTCTAAAAATTATAGTAGTTACCAATCAAATCTAACATGCAATATGCAAAGTATGATAACAAACAAATATCACAATCAACACATAACACAAGAGATTTAACATGCAAACCTTGTGCAGGGAAAAACCACCTGGGACCGGCAACCCAAAAATGTTCACTCTTCTGAAGTCAAGTCGGTGAAGACCCAACCCTATTAAAGGTTACAAACACACTATTAGGTGTGACCTTGTTAGAGTATTTTAGACCAAAAGTTATCGTCCAACCAGCAGTCACTCTAGGGTTGATAGGATAACAATGTTCACTCTATGAATGAAACATAAAAAGACTTTCTTAGTCCACTTGGTTAAGAGATTTGACTGTGTACAATGATTAAATATGTAACAGTAGATGATCTTCCTTGATACAACTTCAATTGTAGTTTACAGATCAATATTCAACTCATACAAATCTTTCTGATCAATATATCACTTCAAATTCAATACTATATCAACTTACTATCTGTCGGTAATTACTCTTTGTAGCTCAATAATTGTTCTACAGTTCAGTTCTCATTAACCAGTATGATTAGAATGCATGAAAACTTGTTCACGCAATAATTCTACAGTATCTTCTTCTTCCAGCATTGTTTCAACAATGAAACCAATGTCTCTTATATAGACGAGTAAATCATTTTCTTTTTGTCCATTAGATTTTACCGCTTAATCTCATTCATTAATTTTTCCGCTTTAACCTTCTTCGGCTGTTGTGTCAGTAACACATTTCAATCTAGTCCATTAGATATTCCTTGAATTATGTTAGTCGTTGATCTTCATAACAAACCTTATGTGTTACCTAGATTTCATACACTTTCCAGCTCATCAATTTATCAGCTAAAATAATCATTTAATTCCTTTCTCTTCTACTCGGTTAATAAAGAAATGTGTCAATGAACATAAGCTTGGTTAACACTGCGCTCAGTATACACTACACTCTATCGGTGTATACTAGAATGCTCCATTTACTGACAACACTGCTTTACATCTTTCAACTCTATTCTTCATCATAGACGAATATAATATAATAAAGTCAATATCATCAAGTCATAGACTCATCAACAAGTTACTCAGTGTATTCCTTATCCTCATCTGACATATACATCTTCCTCATGTAGATACTTTTGTTCTTCATCTCTTTCACCTTTCTTCAGATGTTTCGATATAGTAACTTACAAGATAAGTACTGTCAAGCTAGTTGACATCAATGACAACATAATACTAATTTAATCATCTTACATATCTAATCAACAACTCCTCAGTGATTTTTAATCACAAATTATTCATTCAAGATCTAAATCAGTTGTAGTTCATCAATATCTCCCTTTGGCATTGATGGCAACTCAAGTAATATGAAGTGTACCATACACATACCAAACATGTATTCTACAACTCTATGAAAAAATGTTGTACAATCTCTCCCTAGCTTAATATGTTTAATCACTATGTTACTAAACAACATTATAAAATACAGCTTTGTCATTCTGTAGATATGATCTTTTCAGCTCGCAAATTCCTGCTTCTATTCTCTGTAACTAATCTTCAATGTTCTGTTTCTTTCAGATTATCTCTCCCTTAGATAGTTCTCATCGGTGCATGTTTAACTTTTCCTTTCGTATTATTTATCTCTCCCTTTGACAAAAATGCCAAAGAAACAAATAAATAATCAGCTCTGTAGTAGCTAAGTAACTCTCTATTGTCCAATACAATCTTTGTATTTCTATATACTAATATACCAATCTGTTTCAATTCTTCAAACTTAATCACAACCTTGAACATTATCCAAAGTGTGAACTTTGCTACATCAACATGTGTGATCTTCAGATAAGTTTAAGTTGATGCAACATCCAGATCACATTAGTGACCAATAGACAGGGGATGGACCCCAAGTCTAGTCCTCAAGTATTCAAATGTGTCCTTCAGTAGAGGCTTTGTAAAGATATCTACAAGTTTTTCTCTAGATGTAAAAAATTCTAACTTCACTTGCTTCTCTTGCACTTGTTCTCTTAAGTAGTGGTACTTAATTGATATATGCTTTATTTTAGAGTGCATCATTGGATTCTTTGAAATATTAATAGCACTGGAGTTGTCACAGTATATAATCACCGGGTCAGTGATTACCTCATTCATTCCTTCCAACACTTTCTTGATATATGCAATGTTTGAGCAATTAGTAGCAGTAGCAACATACTCTACTTTAGTTGTAGACTGAGAAATACAAGCCTACTTTTTACTTGTCTAGGTTACAAGTCTTTCACCAAAGAAGAATGCTCCTTTGGTGGTGCTTTTTCTGTCATCCACATTTCTAGCCCAATCAACATCGGTATAGACCTTCAGTTCAAACTTACCTTCCTTAGGATACCATAATCCATAATCCTCTATCTTTTTCAAGTATCTTAAGATTATTTTAGTATCAATCATGTGTGATTCTCTAGGGTTAGCAAAAAATCTAGCAAAAATTCCCACAACATGTGCTATATCTGGTCTACTGTGAACTACATACATTAGCTTACCAATCATGGATCGGTAAAGTGTCTGATTTACCTCTATAGTTTCATCTTCCTTTGTCATTTTACATCTAGTAGCCATTGATGTTCCCAAAGGTTTAGCATCTTCCATGCCAAATGTCTTCAAGACTTCCTTTATGTATTTAGATTGTGAGATGAATATCCCATCACTCTATTGAATCACTTGTAGTCCTAGAAAGAATTTAATCTCTCCGAACATAGACATCTCAAAATATTTTCTCATCTCATGAGAAAAATATTTACATACATGATCTTGACCTCCAAAAATGATATCATCAACAAATATCTCAGCAATAATAATAGTGTCATCAATATCACCTTTCATGTACAAATTGTTGTTCTCACTAGTTCTAACAAATCCAATACTTAACAAGTATGTAGCCTTGTATACCAGGCTCTCGGTGCTTGCTTCAAACCATATAAAGCTTTATGTAATCTACATACCATGTCTTTGTTGTCTGGATCAATGAATCCTTCAGGTTGTTCTATGTAGACCTCTTCTTCAAGTATACATTTAGAAATGTTGACATCAAATCCATTTGATAAACTTTAAATTTCTTGTGTGCAGCATATGCAAGTAGCATTCTAACTCCTTCCAATCTAGCAACAGGTGAAAATGTCTCACCATAATCAATGCCTTCTTCCTGTGCATATCCCTTGCATACCAATCTAGCTTGATTTATTGTCACCTCACCATTTTCATTCAGTTTGTTCCTGAATATCCACTTAGTACCGATAACATTCTTATCTTTAGGTCAGGGTACTAAGGACTAGGTTTAGTTCTTCTCTATTTTTTCTATTTCCTCATTCATTGCATTAACCCATTCTACATTCTCTAATGCAAATTTCACATTTTTTGGTTCAAATTCACAAACTAGACATGTACCTTGTCTTGCTTTGCTTCTTGTCTGCATGCCATCTTGTCTGTCTCCAATAATTTGTGTCTCAGGATGATGTCTCCTGACAAAACTAGCCAGTACTCAGTTTCTTCTTTCTTGTTCATCATGTTTAGGTTCATGTGTTTGCTCAGTAGCTCCATCTTGTTTGTCGGTTTCCCTTTCCTATTCCTCAGGATTATTTTCCTGCTAACCGGTTATCACAAGTTGCGACTTCGGTAGATAATTAGGATGTTCAATGTAAGTGAATCTACCATAGTCTTTTGGTTCCTTTGTACCTTCCTCTGTGTTCTTGTCATCAAACTCATCAACATGGACATTAGTACTTTCAATTATCTTATTTGTAACCTTATCGGACATTTATATGCTTTACTTTTAGTAGAATATCCTAAGAATATTCCTTCATCACCTTTTGAATCAAATTTCCCATTTCTCTCATCTTTCAGAATAAAACATTTACTTCCAAAAATCTTGAAATAACTTACAGTAGGTTTGTGTCAAAACCATAGCTCATAGGGTGTCTGGTTGGTGTCCTTCAGTTGTACTCGGTTAAGCACATATACAATTGTACTGACAGCTTCCCTCCAGTATGTCTAAGAAATATACTTTTGCAACATTAGTGTTCTTGCACAGTCAATTATTGACCTGTTCCTTCTTTCAGCAATCTCATTCTACTGAGGTGTTCTTGGTGTAGAGACCTATCTTTTGATACCATGCTCATTACAGAAATTATTAAATTCATCAGAGATAAATTCACCCCCTCTATCAGATCTTCAGCATTTTAATTCTTTTCCAGTATCTTTTTCTACCTTTGCCTTATACCACTTAAATATCTTAAATGCTTTAGATTTTTCTTTTAAGAACATAACTGTCATCAGTCTAGTATAGTCATCAAAAAAAAGAATAAAGTATCTATCACTATAATAACTCTAAGTTCTCATAGGACCACATAGGTCAGTATCAATCTATTAGCATGTGCAAAAAATTTCATGGCTCCTGGTCTTTTCCCCTGCTCTCTGCAATGATTTTTCTGCTCCCTGGTTAAACCTTAGGCAAAACGTTCAGAATCTAGCCGTTAGGTTTCAAAATTCAAATGTGCCCTAGCTTTATTCTTTTCACGCGTTACCTTTTTTGTGGGTCACTTAAAATGTCTCTTCTGCATGTGCCTTTTAAGTTTCCACATCACCCTGATTTGCAGTTAGTCTTTCTCTCTAGCGGGTCCCTTTATTTTTCCTAAGTCCGCAATCGCGCCCTGCGATTTTAATATTTTTCCTAAGGTTCTCAGCTTTATCTTCCTGGGCCCGATTTCTAACAACATTTTAATCCAACGGCCAGCGTATCTTCTAATGCGATGTGTCAGACCCTTCAAATCATGAGACAATTTTCAATTTGGAATCTCACGGTTGCGGAGTTATCAGTGGGTCCACCTACCATATGCCTTGTCAGCATTTTGTGATTGGTCCACGGGTTAGTGATTGTGTGTGTGTTAGTGGGACCTAAATTTTTGAAGGCTCAGAGTGACCTAACAGTGTCAGAGGATCGATGTTTGGCGTAAGTTCTCATAGGATTTGTCAGAGCCATGAGATCTTACACTAGCCGTTGATGTTACTTTTTGTCAGGCGGTAGTTCATCGGTGGGTCCTATTTGCCAGGTAGTTCTTATGTGCCACGCTATTCTAAGTTGGTGGGTTTTCATTCATCCACATGTTGATGAGTTGGTTTATGTCAGAGGGACCATGTTGAAATCTTTTAATCTAACGGTCGGCGTATGATCTCAAGGAATATTCCAAGCCTTTGAGATCATGCGCCATCCGTCAAATTTTATTCCATTTTTCCAAGTTGCCTAGCTCAGTGGGTCTGGTATGACACGTGTGCTTGCAGTTGGAGGTTTCTTATTGGTCGATGGTTGCTGAGGTGGATCTTGTCAGCGGGGCCTGTAGGGTGGATTTTCAATCAATGATCGGGGGATGATCTCAAGGAATATTCCCATCCCTTCAAATCATGCCCCATCCATTGATCTGGCATCTTCTCTGTGTGATGTGAGTGGGACCATATGCCATGTGGTGCTAGATGCTAAGTTTTTATTGGTCGACGTGGATGTGCTCAGAAGTGGGGCCATTGTCAGAAGGGTCTATGACGAGGATGGATCCTATGGCTAGTGTAAGTTCTCATGGGATTTGTCAGAGCCATGAGATCTTACGCCAGCCATTCATTTCAAAGGCTTATGGTAAGTGGGTCCTGTGCCAGTGACTAGGTGTGAATCAATGAATGGTTTAGTGACATGTGGCACTAGGTGGGCCCAAGTGGGGTCTGAGGTTTGGCGGAGTTGTAAAATCTGGCAGTGCTAACAAAGTTTCATGTGGTCGCGCATTCACAAAAAGATAAGAGGATTTGCTAGTTTGTCTGGCGATTGCGCGAACGATAGTGCGAATGATAGTCAGGAAGTCGCTAAGTTGTTTAGCGAAAGTGAAAAATGTTTAGCGAATTGGTGAAGGTCTTTTGTCGCCAATTCACTAAGCCTGGTGGGGCCAATTTTAGAGGAAGATCTTAAAGTCGTGAAGGAGGTTTGATTAGATAGCTATGTTTTAAAGCTGGTCTCAATTTGAATGTGGGCTATCGTTCTTTGCAGGCACCAAGGATTTAACCGTTGTGGTTCAAATTCAAATTTTTCTGAGAACTTCCAGCGACCAGAAAGTACCAAATTTATGGAATTCATTGCAGAAATGACCCTGTTCAGTGAAATATGACTGGTTTACCATTTGTGGTGTGGTCCAGGGTGTTGTTGGATTGTTTGCAGAGCTTGTACCATTTCGGTTGTGTGCTCAAGGCTTGTTGCAGGGTGTCCTTTTGAGCCTAGTTTTGTGATCCCCTGTACTTGTAGAGAAGAATTTCATGATTGTGGATCAGTTCAAGAATTTCCTCTTTCCTGATTGACTGTGTTTCCTACCCCTGTAATAACTTTTCAGACCATTTCCAGCAGGTTGGGTGGTTGAAACCCTAACCCTAGTCATCTGTAGCTTGTCATAGATTTTCAAGATGACTAGGGGGTATAAGTTAGAGAATTTTGGATTTTGCAAGGGTTCCAAAAACATTATTGCTTTTGGTCTCTGGTTTTTTACTGTAATATACTGATAGAAGTCTGATTTTGTGACTTTTTTGATCTTGGTATCATTCCAATTGTATGTTGATCCTGATTGTGTTAATGAGAACATTTTGAATCCCAATCTTGTATTTTGTGTATGTCTTCTTGCTTGTCTCTAAGCTCATATATGTTAGTTTCACAAAGTGTGCTAACATATGGTAAACAAAGAGTATTTTGAATTTATCTTTGAGTTCCTAACAAAGTTAGGATTAAAGTCTTCTAGGTGAATTCAGTGAGTTTGTAGTTAGGTGTAGAATTTGATGTCCTTCTGCTTGAGGGAAAGGGGTAATAGGCAAAGCATTTACCTCAGATTCCATTGTGTTTGATTTGAGGTATTCAGTTGAAGTGTACAGTTAGGTGACTCTGAGCCCTGGGATAAGGCACTGGTCCTTCCTCTTGAGGTATGCATGGTTAACAACTACAAACACAAACATTATTTGATAAATCTTTAACAATCTTATATGAGATATAGTAGAATATTGTTTTAGACTCCTTTAGAGAAGTGAGTCAAGGGTACACCCGCCTAAGCACTGAAGCTCAAAGTGTAGAAGGATCTTTTGATCCTTGTCAGTTGAGCCTCTTCCTTGTGGACTTTGGAGTGGTGATAGAGTCAGAGTTTTATTTAAATTATCCATCAAAGTGTAAATCTGCAAGTTGAAGATCAAAGGGAATAATCCACAACCAACAAAAATGATGACTCTGCTGGGGAGGATAACTTTGAAGATATGCATATGTTAAGAGTCAATGATTCTACTGGGGAGAATCTAGAGAGAAGGTTATAGTATATTCTTGTTTTCCTGTGTGTTTCAAGGATTTCCCATCTAGGTGGGTGGCGACTCAAAGCTTTGAACCAGTGCAACATATTGAAGAAGCATGGAAAAAAGAAGAAATACTAGGTCATTTGTCAAGAAGAATCCGGAGGTCACTCTGGAGCAATTACCTAGATAGGGAAACAAGAGCTGGATTAGAAGGAATGGTGAGTCTACTAGTGCTCCCATGAAGGAACAAAGAAATGCAAGAGCCAGAGTACCACATGTGTCCTCAAGTGAGGATGGTTCACAAAATAGAGTATCTAGATCAGAAGGTGGTCACTCTGAAGAGAGATTCTATGATACCCCTGAGGCTGCATTTTAGGACAAAGGTCTATTGCCTATAGGTCATGATGAACAAAATAGAGATGTGGGTTTAGAAGTTGACCTGGATCTTGAAGAAGATCATTTCAGAAGGGAACCCATGAGACATAGGTAGGTCCATTTCCCATATCAAAATCTTCCTGATATGGATGTGTCATCTGGTTCTTATGACATTATGATTGATCCTGATGACTTGAATGCACTAAGGTTGCAGTTGGCAGAGCAGGATGCCATACACAAAAGATAACAGGAGGAGAGAGAGGCTGAAAAGGTAAATGCTTTGATAGAGAGGCAGTCTCTTTTGAGAAAAATAAATGAAATGAAGGAGAGAAACAAGATGCTTGCTTCTACTCCTAGAATGTTGCATTATGATGTGTTTGGTGATCTTGATGCCTTGAGGAGTGAGCAAGAGTGCTTACTGTAGGATCATAAATTTGAAAATGAGGGCCCTGTGGTTAGACAAGTGCAAAGTTATGTCCCTTTGCCTAAAGATAAAGATGGGCATAGGATCACTAGACCTGCTGTTATCATTAATGAAAAAGGAAAGCAGAAGATGGTGGGTGACCAAGCAAGCAAACCAGTGACAATACCAGGGATCCAACCACCTGATTCAAATAAGGACACTGAAATGGAGAGAAGGAGAAAAGAAGATGAGGACCTTGCAAGAGAACTAGAGAGAGATGAGGTTGATGCTGCCATTGCAGAAAAGAAAAGGAAGATCCAATTTTTATAGGCTTCTTCAGCTAATGCTCTTGGCCCATCTACTACTGAACTAGGTATGCCATCTATGACTACTGCCATTCCACTTAGTAATGCTACTAGTTCTTTTCCTTCTTCATCTGCTAGGATATGTGCAGATCCTAGGCAGCAGTCAAATGCACAGATAAATGTAGATGCCAATGTTGATCCTAGGGTTAACACTAGTTCAAGCTTTCAAAGAAGACCTATGCAATTAGAAGGCTATAGGAAAATAAGTTTTGATAGAATTCCTGGCTATCCAAATGTTTTTCCAAGTGATATTAGAGATAAGGTACCTAAGTTTGCTGGTAATAATGCTATTAGTTGTGAAGAGCATCTTAGGTTATTTGTTGATATGCTTAATGATTATGAGGTAGAGCATGAGGATGTTGTCATGAAACTATTTGTTCAATCTCTAATGGAGGATGCTAGAGATTGGTTTAAGAGGCTTCCTGATAGATGTATTGATACTTGGGACTCTTTTGAGAAATGTTTCAAGGAGCAGTATGGTGATAGGCCTAATGCTAGCTTCATGTTGAATGAATTCAACACCATAAGGAAAAATCAAAATGATTCTGCAACTGAATTCAACATGAGATTTCAGAAGGGTATGCATAAGTTGTTCCAAGTTATGCGGTTAGATGACAATGTCTGTCTAACTACATACTTCAATGCATTTGATGGGAAGATGGGATATTTATTGAGGGATAAAGAACCAAGAACTCTTAGGGATGCTTTTAGGATTGCTGTCAATATTGAGAACAACATGAAAATATCAAGAAAGTTGGGTGGAAAGAGAGATGACCCAAAGTTGTTTGGGGACAAGAAATATAAGAAAGAAAATGATAAAAATGTTGGATCTAGGAGGCAGGAAGAAGACAAATTGGATCAGGTGCTTAATGCATTGAAGGATTTGAAGGCACCTACAAATAGGAACATCAGTGCTCCTACCAATGAAAGGCCTCAGTTCAACAACAATTTCAGTAAGCAGAATAGACTGCAAAATTACCCCTACAATACCCAATGGAAGGATGGCAAGCCTATTGTCCCTGCTGCAAGAGGAAATAATGACAGATGTGTCCCTGACCCTCTACATAAGGCTTCAATAAATGTCATGGAGAATGCACCTTGGTGTGTTGCATGCCAGTCCCCTCATTCTGCAGAGCATTGTGTGTTTGCACAATCTATGGCTGCAAATCAAGATTGTGGCAATGAGGAGATAGAACAAGAAGAAGAACAAGATGATGTTGGTTGCAACATGGCTTCTTCATGTGTAGGATATGAAGATGATTCTGATTTTGATGAAGAGGTAGATGTGAATGTGAAGAGACATAATCAGGCCCTTTTTCATCAAGAGGTTTTTTCTGATGGTGAATGCGTTGATCAGAACACATGTAACATGAACTCTTCTCCCAAGCCAGTAAATTTGAGAAGACCTTCTAGAGAAGAGATGGAGAGGATTACTGCAGAAATGATTCCCCAAGTGCAAACCAGAGGCATGGTGGCAAGGAACATAAATGAGAAAGCTGTAGGAATTTTTATGAAGAGTTCCAACTCTGGAGAACATAATGAGAACAAATCAAAGGGTGATCACATGGTCAAATTCAAGAATGTAAAAGGTAAGAATTGTGAACCTAAGGGAGTTGGAATTGAAAGGATCTCTAGTGAGATTGAGATGCCAGTTAACACAATGGCTAAGATTGAAAAAATGAGGGTGGTCAGTACACCCAATGTGTCAGACAAGCAAAAGGACATTAAGGCAGTGCAGATTGAGATTCCCGCTTCTACCCCTGTTGACATGTTATCTGTATTGTCACAAATTACAATTAAGGTTCCATTGTCAGAATTGTTGAGGATCCCTGAACATAAAGATAAGGCTATTGCATGGGTTGGTAATATTCACAAAAATGATACTTCATGCAATGGATCTTAGGATAAAGCTTTGAAGGATGTTGCTACTTAGGGAATTGTGTCTCAAATTCCTCCAATATATTTGGATAGTTCTGTCAATGCCAGCCTTGAAAATATTGACCCATTCTTCCTAAGTGTTCTTGTGAATGAGATGAAGTTAAGAAATTGTATGATTGATAGTGGTGCCTCTAATACTGTCATGCCTTTCAAAATCATGGAGAGGTTGGGCCTTAAAGTTGATACAGTGCAGGGTAGGTGTTGTGCAATGGATCAGAGGGAGGTACCAGTCATTGGGACTATCAATGCAATGCCATATAGGTTGGTAGCATATCTAGAGAAAGAGCTAACAATGAGTGTTTTGGTGGTGGATATCCCTCCTCATTATGGGATGTTGCTATCTAGAAGGTGGAGTGCTGCCATGGGTGGAAGTTTACAGTGTGATCTGTCCTATGCAACTTTCAAGATTAATGATCAATTTGTCAAGATTCAACAAGAGCAAAGAGTATGCCACATGATTGAGAGAAACATAGATAATGAAACTACATGTTTTGTGGATACTGATGTTAATGCTTTTAGGGCAGAGATCCCTGTGTTTGAAAATGAACATATTTTGTCACCTATCTCTGTTGAAGCAAGTGCTAATTTTGTGAAGAGTAATTTGTGGGTAATGTACTTTGATGGTGCAAATTGCAAAGATGGTGCAGGGGCAGGTATTTTACTTATTTCTCCTGATGGAAACACCTACAAGTTCTCTTTCACATTGAACTTCTTTTGTACCAACAATATAGCAGAATATGAGGCCTTTTTGTTAGGATTGAGGTTGGCACAAAAGCATGGTAATAAATGTCTAAATGTTATTGGTGATTCTGAGTTGGTGGTGTCCCAAGTCAGGTCAGTGTATGCTTCTAAGAATAGAAGGTTGAAACAATATAGGAATGCAGTGTGGGATTTGATTGAGCATTTTGATGCCTTTAATATTGAGTGGAGGGATAGGAGTAACAACAAGATGGCTGACTTATTAGCCTATATTGCAATCAATCCCAATGATATCACATTCTCTGGTATCTCTAAAGTTGAAATTCAAGCTAGGCCTAGTATACCAGATAATATTGAGAATTGGCAAGTTTTTGATGATGATAATGATATTTTGAAGTTTATGGATTGTAAGGATCAGTATCATGGTCAGGAACTTGATTGTTCAGCCTTGGTTGAGTTAGTAGAAGGAAGGGAGGTTGTCTTAGGCAATGAGGTCATTTAGCTTAGAACTAACAAAGTACCCAAGGGGCTTGTTGTTTTGGAGACTGTCTTTGCCAACCAAGATAGAGTTCAAAAGAATATCAAAGGAGAAGATCATGCTGATCTTGAGGAGATAAATCTTGGATCACATCAAGCACCTAAGAAAGTATACATTGGTAGAGATATATCTCAAAAGGTAAGGCAACATTTGATTGAATTATTGAGGAAATTTAGGCATATTTTTGCATGGTCATATGATGACCTAAAGGTTTATAGAGAGGATTTATTTCAGCATGTTATTCCATTAAAATAAGATGCTAAACCTTTCCGGCAAAAACAAAGGCCTATTAATCCTACTTTGGCACCCAAGATGCAAGAAGAATTAATGAAGTTGAGAGATGCTGGCATTATCAAGCCTATAAGGCATTCTTCTTAGGTGTCAAACCTTGTTCCTATAAGAAAAAAGAATGGTGACATCAGGCTTTGTGTGGACTTCAGAAATTTGAACATCAACTCATTGAAAAATAATTATTGTTTGCCCAATATGGAAGCTATGTTGCAGAGAGTAACCGGGTCAGAATTGATGTCAATGATGGATGGTTTCTTTGGCTACAATCAGGTCATTGTCAAGGAATCAAAACAATTCAAGACAGCCTTTACAACACCTTGGGGAACATATGTTTATGTGAGAATGCCTTTTGGTCTCACAAATGCTGGTGCTACTTTTTAGAGGGCAATGGATGTTGCCTTTTCAGATTTCATTAATGATTTCCTTGTTGTATATCAAGATGATCTAACTACCTATTCCAAGAGGGAAGAGGACCATTGTGCTCATTTAGAAAAAATATTTATGAGGGCCTTGGAATTTGGAATTTCATTAAACCCAAGGAAATGTGCTTTTGGTGTCACAAAAGGTAAGTTGGTTGGCCACTTAGTTGGGAAGCAAGGAGTGAGAATTGACCCTGAGAGGGTAGCAGCAATTGATAAAATTTAGAGGCCAAAGAATGTTAAAGGGATTCAGTCTTTCTTTAGTCAGGTCAATTTTCTAAGGAGGTTTGTGACAAACTTTGTAGAGGTTACTAGACCTATTTCCAAGATGTTAAAGAAGGGATCTATAGTCAATTGGGAGGGTGAGCCTGATGAGGCTTTCAAGAATATCAAGCAGGCTATCAAAGATGCACCGGTGCTAAAGGCACTTGATTATAATGTCCCAATGCATGTCTTTTCTTTTGCATCCTTTCACACCATTGCTACAGTTTTGTTACAAAAGAATAAGGATGGTTTTGAGCAGCCTATTACATTTTTCAGTAAATATTTGCAGGCTGCAGAATTAAAGTATGACATAAATGAGAAGCAAGCTTATGCACTTGTGAAGGAAATCAAGGCTATGAAGGACATTTTCTCACAGCAAGAGGTGTCTGGAAGAAGATGTAGATGGATCAATAGGATCCAAGAATTTAATGTTGAGATCTAGATCACTAAGTTGGTTAGAGGTCAAGGATTGCCAAGACTGATGGCCCAATCCAATCTAGATGCAAACTAGGTAAATCATTCTGAAATTGATTATACATGTGATATGGATGATTGTTTTTGGTATCGGGACATCATTTACTATTTGAGAAACATGAGGTGTCCAGATAGTATGAATGATAATCAAAAGAGGACATTGAAGTTACGGGCCATTAAGTATGTAATTGTGAAATGTAAATTGTATAGAAAAAATCTGGATTGCATACTGTTGACATGTGTAGATGAGGATCAAGCTAATGTATTTTTGAAGGAAATGCATGAGGGGGTTTGTGGTGGACATTATATGGGTAAAACAACTACTCATAAGATCTTGAGAGTAGGATTTTGGTGGCCCACAATTTTCAGGGATGCAGAACAGTTGGTAAGGAGATGTGATGCTTGTCAAAGGTTCTCTGGTAAGATTAAGTTTTTAGGTAATGTACTATTGAAACTAGTAGAAGTTCAGGCTCCTTTCCAACAATGGGGAATTTATTTCATAGAGGAGATACCAAACAAGTCAAGTGGAGGACATTCATGGATCTTAGTTGCCACTGATTATTTTACAAAGTGGGTAGAAGCTGTACCTACAAGGAATGCAACTAGCAGGGTGGTAATTGATTTCCTGATGAACAATATTGTTACAAGGTTTGGGTGCCCTGAGAGGATAGTGAGTGAAAATGCTATGTGCTTTAGGTATGCTGAATATAAGGACTTTTGCAAAGGTTTGGGAATTCAGATTTCTAATTCCTCACCTTATCATCCGCAAGGAAATGGTCAGGCAGAATCTACTAATAAGAGCTTGATTAAAATCTTGAAGAGAATTCTGGAGAAGAATAAGAGGGCATGGAATTCAAATCTACCATTAGCTTTATGGGCTGATAGGGTAACTGTGAAGAGGGCAATTGGTTGTGCACCATTTGACCTAGTGTATGGAATTCATGCTAGGATACCTCAGAACAATTTATTGGAGATGTACAAGTTTGTGCAGTTGTATGATGATGATGTTGATGATGAAATGCAGTTGAGAATTGAGGACCTCATTAGGTTGGATTAAACTAGAAGAGAATCAGTTGCAAGGAATGCCAAATTGCAGTTGCAGGTTAAGAATTTATATGATAAAAAGATTGTTGACAGAAAGTTTGAGCCTGGTGATTTGGTGTTAGTTTGGAATGCCAGATTGGAGGATAAGGGGAAACATGGTAAATTTGATCCCATCTGGTTAGGGCCATATTTGATTCATGAGAAATGGGGCCAAGATTCTTACATCATCAAGGATTTTAATGGTGATATTCAGGAGTTGCCAATTCATGGACAATTCTTGAAGTAGTACTTCATTTGAAGTACTCTATTTTCCATGGACAGTAGTTAGGGTTGTACATCTTGTAAATTCTTGTATATAGGTTGCTTGCCCCTACCTTGTTTTGCCCTAGTCTGTCAAGTTTTCAGTCCTGTTGCTTGTCTTGCCATGCTTCTTCCTTGCTGTCTACAATTTTTGTCTTGTGGGATGGTCTGCTTCAACCAGTAATCCTAAGTCCTTACTATGCCTACAGGAGGCATACATCCCCAGACAAAGTCACTGTTAGCATGTGCAAAAAATTTCATGTCTCCTGGTCTTTTCCCCTGCTCTCTGCAATGATTTTTTTGCTCCCTGGTTAAACCTTAGGCAAAACATTCAAAATCTAGCTGTTAGGTTTCAAAATTCAAATGTGCCCTAGCTTTATTCTTTTTGCGCGTTACCTTTTTCATGGGTCACTTAAAATGCCTCTTCTACATGTGCCTTTTAAGTTTCCACGTCACCCCAGTTCGTAGTTAGTCTTTCTCTCCAACGGGTCCCTTTATTTTTCTTAAGTCCACAATCGCGCCCTGTGATTTTAATATTTTTCCTAAGGTTCTCAGCTTTATCTTCCTGGGCCTAGTTTCTAACAACATTTTAATCCAATGGCCAATGTATCTTCTCATGCAATTTTTTAGACCCTTCAGATCATGAGACAATCATTGATTTGGAATCTCACGGTTGCAAAGTTATCAGTGGGTCCACCTGCCATATGCCTTGTCAGTGCTTTGTGATTGGTCCACGAGTTAGTGATTGTGCGTGTGTCAGTGGGACCTAAATTTTTGAAGGCTCAGTGGGACCTAACAATGTCAGAGGATCGATGGTTGGCATAAGTTCTCATAGGATTTGTCAGAGCCATGAGATCTTACGCCAGCCGTTGATGTTACTTTTTGTCAAGCGGCAGTTCATCGGTGGGTCCTGTTTGCTAGGTAGTTCTTATGTGCCACGTTGTTCTGAGTTGGAGGGTTTTCATTCATCTACGTGTTGATGAGTTGGTTTATGTCAGAGGGCCTGCATTGAAAGCTTTTAATCTAACAGTTGGCATATGATCTCAAGGAATATTCCAAGCCTTTGAGATCATGCGCCATCCATCAGATTTTATTCCATTTTGCCAGGTTGCTTGTTGTGCTTAGTGGGTCCGATGTGACACACATGCTTGTAGTTGGAGGTTTCTTATTGGTTATTGGTTGCTGAGGTGGATCTTCTCAGCAGGGCTTGTAGGGTGGATTTTTAATCAACGGTCGGGGGATGATCTCAAGGAATATTCCCATCCCTTCAGATCATGCCCCATCCATTGATCTGACATCTTCTCTGTGCAATGTGAGTGGGACCATATGCCATGTGGTGCTAGATGTTGATTTTTTATTGGTTGACGTGGATGTGCTTAGAAGTGGGGCCATTGTCAGAAGGGTCTATGATGAGGATGGATCCTACGACCGGCGTAAGTTCTCGTGAGATTTGTTAGAGCCATGAGATCTTACGCCAGCCATTCATTTCAAAAGCTTATGGTAAGTGGGTCCTGTGCCAGTGACTGGGCATGGATCAGTGAATGGTTTAGTGACATGTGGCACCAAGCGGGCCCAGGTGGGGTCTAAGGTTTGGCAGAGTTGTAAAATTTGGTGGTGCCGACAAAGTTTCATGTGGTCGCACATTCACAGAAAGATAAGAGGATTCACTAGTTTGTTTGGCAATTGTGTGAATGATAGTCAGGAAGTTGCTAAGTTGTTTAGCGAAAGTGTGAAATGTTTAGCAAATTGGCAAAGGTCCTTTGTCGCCAATTCACTAAGTCTAGTGGGGCCACTTTTAGAGGAAGATCTTAAAGCCATGAAGGAGGTTTGATCAGACGGCTGTGTTTTAAAGCTGGTCTTAGTTTGAACGTGGGCTGTCGTTCTCTGCAGGCACCAAGGATTTAGCCATTGTGGTTCAAATTCAAATTTTTTTGAGAACTTCTAGCGACCAGAAAGTACCAAATTTATGGAATTCATTGCAAAATTGACCCTGTTCGATGAAATATGACTGGTTTTCCATTTGCAGTGTGGTCCAGGGTGCTGTTGGATTGTTTGCAGAGCTTGTACCATTTTGGTTATATGCTCAAGGCTTGTTGCAGGGTGTCCTTTTGAGCCCAATTTTGTGATCCCCTGTACTTGCAGAGAAGAATTTCATGATTGTGGATCAGTTCAAGAATTTCCTCTTTCCTGATTGACTATGTTTCCCACCCCTATAATAAATTTTTAGACCATTTCCAGTAGGTTGGGTGGTTGAAACCCTAACCCTAGTCATCCATAGCTTGTTGCAAATTTTCAAGCTAACTAGGGGGTATAAGTTAGAGAATTTTGGATTTTGCAAGGGTTCCAAAAATATTGTTGCTTTTGGTCCCTGATTTTTTATTGTAATATACTGATAGAAGTCTGATTTTGTGACTTTTTTTATCTTGGTATCATTTTGATTGTATGTTGATCCTGATTATGTTAATGAGAACATTTTGAATCCCAATCTTGTATTTTGTGTATGTCTTCTTGCTTGTCTCTGAGCTCATATATGTTAGTTTCACAAAGTGTGCTAACATATGGTAAACAAAGAGTATTTTGAATTTATCTTTGAGTTCCTAACAAAGTTAAGATTAAAGTCTTCTAGGTGAATTCAGTGAGTTTGTAGTTAGGTGTAGAATTTGATGTCCTTGTGCTTGAGGGAAAGAGGTAATAGGCAAAGCACTTACCTCAGATTCCATTGTGTTTGATTTGAGGTATTCAGTTGAGGTGTACAATTAGGTGACTCTAAGCCCTGGGATAAGGCACTGGTCCTTCCTCTTGAGGTATGCATGGTTAACAACTACAAACACAAACATTATTTGATAAATTTTTAATAATCTTATATGAGATATAGTGCATGGTTAACAACTACACCCACCTAAGCGCTGAAGCTCAATGTGTAGAAGGATCTTTTTATCCTTGTCAGTTGGCCCTCTTCCTTGTGGACTTTGGAGTGGTGATAGAGTTAGAGTTTTATTTAAATTATCCATCAAAGTGTAAATCTGCAAGTTGAAGATCAAAGGGAATAATCCACAACCAACACAACCAACTCAAGTATCTTATTTGTTGAGTAGTCTTTGCTTTTAAAACTAGACTTAGTCATCTTACCTTTCTGACATTCATGACACATAGCATGATCAGGTTATGACAATTTAGGCAACCCTCTAACTCTTTTCTTCTTACTAATCTAGATCATGTTATCAAAGTTCACATGGCATAACCTTTTATGCCACAACCATGCATCTTCATCCTTCATTAATAAACAAGAAGATTGATCAATATCAAGATAAAATAGATTACCTCTAGATTGTGTACTAGTTCCGATAAGTCTTCCTCCGTCATCATAGATTTTTACCTTTTTGCTCTCAAAAGCAAATCGGTGGCCTGAATTATTCAGCTGTGCCACGCTTAACAAATTATAGTTCAGTCCATCTTCCCAGTATGCATTTTCACATTTTATTCTATTAGTAATCATCAGTGAACCTTTACCTCTTACCATACAGGGTGCATCATTTCCCATCCTAACAGATCCTCCATCGCATTCATCAAGTAGGTCAAATTTATCTACATCACCAGTCATATGATGTGTACAGCCACTGTCTATGATCCATGTATCATTTCTGCTTACTTTAGAGATTAGTGTTGTTTCTTCATGTTTCTCTTCTTCCTCTGAGTCATCTTTCATAGAAACAAATACTACTTCTATATCATCATCAGTATAAGATTCAGATTCAATATCTTCAGCTATGTAACATACCTTTTTCCCTTTGTCATAGCTATCTTAGTTATCTCTGTCTATTCTTGTGTCGGTAGCCTCTATTGACTCTTCTCCCATAGCTTCCTTTAGATCGGTCTTTGGATCTATTATCATCTTTCTTATTCGAACATCTAGTAGCAATGTGGCCAATTTCTTTACAATTAAAGCATGCCAAAGGTAGCTTACCTCTATACCTTCCTTTACCTTTGGGTAACCTTCTGGCCATAAGAGCTTCAAGCTCATCAAGTTCATCATCGGTATCACTATCACTATCATTATTCTTATTATTTCTACTACTAGATTTACCAATCTTCAAAGAAGACATGAAAGTAGATTCAATAGAAGGTATAAAACTGTTGTCAAAGTTATTCAATTAAAAGGTTGTAAGCTTACTGATCAGTGTTTCAAGAGTAAGGTTGGATGTAGCTCTTGTTTGATGAATTGCAAAGATCCTGATTGCATAAACTGGCAGTAAAGTCCTGAGAATCTTTCTTATCACTGTTTCATCCTCAATAATTCCATCTGATGCTCTAATAGCATGTACTACCTCTTTTAGTCTATTTGAGTATTGCACAATGTTCTCACCTTCTTTCATCTTCATATCATCAAATCAACCTCTTAGGCTTTCTACTCTGGCTCTTTTAACATTCAAATCTCCACGGTATATTAGATTCAGTTTATCCCACATGGCTTTGGAAGTAGTGCATCCCTTAATGTCTTTAAATTTGGCATCGGTATAGGTAGCAACAAGTTCCATCATAGTAATATTGTGTTCATGCCTATCTTTCATTTGATCAAGGGTTAAGGGACCAAGTGTCAATTCAATGTAGCCATTCTACATTAGTTCTAGTGCAGAATTCCCAATTCCAGATATGTGCAACTTCATCCAACTTTTCCATACTGTGAAGTTCTCTTTGTTCATCTTTGGCACTTCCCTCTTATACATCTTGAGATCTTTGTGTTGGAGTCCTTAAAACTCTATTCTAAGCAACCACCGCTCTGATACCAATTGTAAGAATAACTGAGAGGCGGGGGGAATCAATTATCCAGTGTCCCAATAAAAAATGTATAATCCAAAACAAATTCTTCAACTTCTACTACTCGGTAAACACAATATACTTTCACTATCTGTGCTTTTAATGATTATTAGTCTAAAACTTATAGTAGTTACCGATCAAATCTAACATGCAATATGAAAAGTATGATAACAAACAAATATCACAATCAACACATAACACAAGAGATTTAATGTGGAAACCCTGTGAAGGGAAAAACCACTTGGGACTAGCAACCCAAAAATGTTCACTCTTCTAAAGTTAGGTCAGTGAAGACCCAACCATGTTAAAGGTTACAAACACACTGTTAGGTGTGACCTTGTTAGAGGATCTTAAACCAGAATTTATTTTCCAACCAGCAGTCACTCTAGGGTTGACAGGATAACAATGTTCACTCTATGAATGAAACATAAAAAGACTTTCTTAGTCCACTCGGTTAAGAGATTTGGTTGTGTACAATGGTTAAATATGTTACAGTAGATGATATGCCTTGATACAACTTCAATTACAGTTTACAGATCAATATTCAACTCATACAAATCTTTCTGATCAATATATCACTTCAGATTCAATACTATATCAACTTACTGTCCGTTGGTAATTACTCTCTGTAGCTCGGTAATTGTTCTACAGTTCAGTTCTCATTAACCAGTATGATTAGAATGCATGAAAACTTGTTCACGCAATAATTCAGGGGTATCTTCTTCTTCCAGCATCATTTCAACAATGAAACTAGTGTCTCTTATATGGACGAGTAAATCATTTTCTTTTTGTCCATCAGATTTTTTCGCTTAATCTCATTCATTGATTTTTCTGCTTTAACCTTCTTCAATTGATGTGTCAGTAACATGTTTCAGTTTTCTCCATTAGATCTTCCTTGAATTATGTTAGCCGTCGATCTTCATAACAAACCTTATCTGTTACCTAGATTTCATACACTTTCCAGCTCATCAATTTATCGGCTAAACTAATCATTTAATTCCTCTTTGTTATGCTCGGTTAATAAAGAAATGTGTCAGTGAACACAAGCTTGGTTAACACTGTTCTCAATATACACTACACTCCATCAGTGTATACTAGAATGCTTCATTTACCGACAACACTTCTTTGTGTCTTTCAACTCTATTCTTCATCATAGATGAATATAACATAATAAAGTCAATATCATCAAGTCATAGACTCATCAACAAGTTACTTAGTGTATTTATTATCCTCATCTAACATATACATCTTCCTCATGTAGATACTTTTGTTCTTCATCTCTTTCACCTTTCTTCAAATGTTTTGGTATAGTAACTTACAAGATAAGTATTGTCAAGCTAGTTGACATCAATGACAACATAATACTAATTTAATCATCTTACATATCTAATCAGCAACTCCTCAATAATTTTTAATCACAGATTCTTCATTCAGGTTCTAAATCAGTTGTAGTTCATCACATACAGCCGAGAGGTATATCTGGTTTGAGAGACATTGCTGATGAAAGTAAGAGAAGTGTTGAAGGAGTGAAATTTGCTGAGTACATGAAGACATTGCATGAAGATGTGAAAATAAAATTGGACGAGAGTAATCAGAAATACAAAGACAAAGTTGATAGATCAAGGAGACATAAGACTTTTGATGTTGGTGATGAAGTGATGGTTCATTTGAAGAAAGGTTGATTTCCTGTTGGAACATATGGGAAGCTGAAGATGAAGAAGTTTGGACCTTGCAAGATTTTGAAGAAATTTGATAGTGGAAATGCATATGAGATTGAGTTACCTGATGACATGGACATATCACCGATTTTCAACATTGTTGATTTATATGAGTATCTTGAACTTGATGAAGACGTGACAGTACCGATGGAGTATCCTAAGAAGAAGAATGAAGAAGTTGAATAGATTTTGGAGCAAAGAGTTAGCAAAAGAACAAGAGGCAAATAATATATGGAATATCTAGTAAAGTGGAAGAATAGACCGATTGAAGACAGATCATGGATTTCACAGTCTGAGTTGGATGTAGCTTAGACCATAGCTGCTAAATGATTCGGAGAATCATTTCTAAATAACCCTAGGTGTTTGATGCAGGAGCATCTCAGGTTCTTGGCAATCCTATATCACCAAAAATATTTTAAAATTTGTCTGTGTTGCTTGGTTCCTACTTTGACCGAGTTGCCTCGGTAGTTGGTCAGTTTCCTTTGGTTACCGAGTTTGGTATGTTATCTCCTAGGTGGTCAGTTGTTTCACTGGTGCTTGACAATGCTTATCTATTACTCGGTCATCCTTGCTTACTGAGTAGTTTATTTTGAGTTTATGTTGAGGCTGACTTGTGCATTAATTATGGGTCATGGATTTAGTGATGGTATCCATCATTTGGAAATGTATGGTCCTAGATCTGACTATTCCTTCCATTGATTATGGATCTAAAGGCCGACTCAGTTCAGTAGCCTCTTGTATAAGTATATATGTTTGGTTGGAGTTTTGGGAGTCAGTTTTGATAGAAGATAGAAGATAGTTGAATCAAGATTGTTGGTAGTTCCTCACATGTATGAGGAGTTCTGTAACTCATTGTAATATTTGGCCATAACTGGGAAGGCCTTACAGCCCAACATGTATGACTCAATTTGAATGAAGATAATATATCAATGATCCTACTTTCTCTCTCTCACTATGTTGTTGTTACTTCTACGTGTTGTTGAGTAGGTTGGATCATTAGGGTGTGCCACTATTTGGCCCCTTTTGGTCCCTGTCCTTGTGTCAATACTAGTTTCAAGTGGGACCCAATATGTCAAGGAATTTTTGAGAAGCTCAAAGAATACCTAGCCAACTCACCCATTATTGTTCTGCCAGTACCAGGATGCACTCTCATCTCGACAACCACTACAACATTGGGGGCACTGTTGGCCTAGCTTGATGATAATGGAAAGGAAAGATCCATCTACTACATCACTCGTACCCTTGTTGACTATTAGTTGAAATACTCACCCATGGAAAAGGCATGTCTTGTAGTGGTTTTCACCACTCAAAAGCTTTAATATTACATTCTAAGTCACACTATAAAACTCATCTCCAAAGTGGACCTACTCAAGTACATGCTATCAAAAACAACACTTACATGCCAAATGGAAAAATGGATCATGTTGAGAAAATTTGACATCCAATATGTAGATAGAAAAGCAATAAAGGGACAAGTCATTGTAGATCAACTAGCTAAAGCACCCCTGGTAGATGCGTATCCATTGGTGATGAAGTTCCCTGATGAACATCTCTGCATAGTCAAAGAGCAATCAATATTGAAGCTATAATTTGATGGCTCCTACACATATCGTGGATCAGGGGCAAGAATCCTCTTTGTCACTTCTCAGGATGACTTTACCCCCAAATCATTTAAGCTAGCATTCCCTTGCACCAAAAACATTAAAAATATGAGGTGCCCATCTCAGGTCTCAAAATAGCTATCCAATGGAATATCATAGAACTGCAAGTGTTAGGAGATTCCTAACTAATCATCAAGAAATTCTTGGATGAGTTTCAAACTAAGGATGACAAGCTACTACCCTAAAATAAATTGGTGGACAAGATGAAAGAGAAGTTCTAAAGTCTATAGTTCACACAGATACCCAGACTACAAAACAAAGCTACAGATGCCATGTCAACTATCATGTCCTTACTAGAAATCCCTTGAGATTCAATTCAATATGAATTTTTAGTCGAGCAGCTACATGCATCCTCTTATGAGAACACTAATTTTGAAATAGTGTGTGTCTTGGTTGGTCCTCAATCCCCATGGTACCATGAAATTCATGCCTATATAAAAAATAATATCATATCCCCCCACCTCATAGACACCCAGTGCCAAAACCTTATCCATAGAGCTTCCCACTACACTCTTGTAGCTAATAAATTATACCTTTGTGGATATCATAATATCCTCTCTCAGTGTCTAGATTTGAACAAGGTTTTCCTAGTTTTACAAGAGGTTCACGTTGGAAGTTGCGGTGCCCACATGAGTGGCATGGACCTAGAAAAGTAGTTACTCAAAGTCGGGTATTATTGGCCAACAATGGAGCATGATGCATGTGATTTTGTAAAGAAATTCCTACCATGTCAACGACATGCTAATCTGATCCATGCTCCAACACAAGACTTACATCCCATTGCGCCACCTTGGCCCTTCTCATGGTGGGGCTTCAACCTCGTTAGTAAGACCACTCCCCTTTCCTCGAATGGACACAAGTATATCATAACCACCACTAAATATTTCATTAAATGGGTTGAGGCAATTTGGCTCACCTTAACTACTAGAATTCATATATCTAAGTTCCTCCTTTACCACATCATCTATCGCTTTGACATCCCTTCCACCATTTTCATTGATCATGGCACACCTTTTGGAAACCAACATGTGGAAAACCTATGTGCTAGATTTTTCATCCATCACTGCTTCTCCAACCCATACTTTCCTCAAGTGAACGCCCAAGCTGAGGCAACCAACAAAACAATCTTGAAGATCCTCCAAAAAAAATTTAATGATTCAGGTCATGACTGGCATCTCCAAATCAATTCCGTCCTTTGGGCCTATCGCACTTCATTCTACACTCCCACAGGCACCACCCATACTCCCTTGTATATGGTGTCAAGGTCGTCTTACCAATTGAGATCAAGCTACCTTTATTATGCGTGTCTATAAAGAACTATACCATTGATGAAGACTATCATGTAGCACGCCTCACCCAGTTGGACCTTTTAGATGAAAAGAGGCAATGAGCATATGATCACTTAGTTGGATACTAGAACCGGCTTAAAAGAAGCTACAAAAAAAGGGTCCACCTGAGATAGTTTTAAGTGGGTGACATGGTCCTTAAAGAAAATTAGAAAGTGCAAGAAAATTGATAAAAGAAGGGAAAGTTTGAACCTACTTCGTTAGGTCCCTATATTGTCACAACATGTTTTGGCTCAGGAGCCTATCAGTTGTCAACACCAAAAGGAGAGCCCCTGCATGATCCCATCAATATCATCCATACGAAGCAGTTCTATGCTTGAACTATCCCATATGTATCTAAAAAAATCCATAAAAATTTGAAAAATGTACTAAAACAATCATTGTCTTGGTGAAAACCTGGTAAACAGGCACCTTGATGATAATCCAAAAAATTTAAAAAAATACAAAAAAAATCACAAGAGTAAAGAGAAATAATTGTCCAATGGTGAAAACTTGGCAATTAAGTACCTTGGGCAAGTATGCTGATGAAAATATAGAA
Source organism: Chamaecyparis obtusa (assembly GCA_027943335.1). Classification (NCBI taxonomy): domain Eukaryota; kingdom Viridiplantae; phylum Streptophyta; class Pinopsida; order Cupressales; family Cupressaceae; genus Chamaecyparis; species Chamaecyparis obtusa. The sequence continues at coordinate 455,136 of BSBK01006436.1, read as the reverse complement.
ATAGATGCCATACATAGTGGACTGTGTCATTATCTATCAAACTCCCATCCCTCTCATCCCCTTCACTCACTCCTCACCATTTCCCCTAAATCCCTGTCATAAACCCACATTCCTAAGGTGTTCTATTCTCAAGCAT